>JAHXMU010000813.1:1026065-1229478 GCA_019455685.1 Philornis downsi
TCGCGGTAAAGCTATTATAGCAGCAGGAGACATTAATTGTAAAGCACGTAATTTTTCAGCGAAGTACCTCCTGGTATACAATATTGATAGTTTTTCCACCTGATGTGAGGATATATAAATTTTTGGATGAACTAACTCTTGAGCAAGCCACGTAAAATTGCCCATGAGAAAAGCAGAAAATGCCTAAAGGTATGCAACAAAAGTGTAATATTCAGTACAGAGTGTAGATAAACGACAAATAAGAAATAAATGCAAAATAAAAGTAAACAACTATAAACAAACAATAATAAGCGGTTAGGCCAGGACGCCAAGGAGAAACTTTCCCCCGTTTACTCGCTAATTTAGCAAGTTTCTGGGCTAAACTGCAAATAGTACCATACCAGGAGCACTCAATGATAACGTAGCATTCAACTGGCGAAAGAATTTTTGAAATCGGATGAGTAGTTTGCGGTAGCCGCCAATGGGTAGACTTTTTCCCTTTTTGCCCCTCCCCATCGGAATTTCCGAAAATCCCGTCTGAGCGAACATCTACGTCATAAAAGGAACCAACATGCCAAATTTCAAGGCTCTAGCTTAAGCCGTTTGGAAGGGGGAGATTTCCCCCTTTTTGCCCCTCCCCATAGGAATTTCCAAAACTCGCTTCTTATCGCGTGCCTACGTCATAAAAGGAACCAAAATGCCAAATTTCAAGGTTCTAGCTTAAGCCGTTTTGAAGGGGGAGATTTTCCCCCTTTTTGCCCCTCCCCGTAGGATTTTCCAAAAATCCCGTCTTAGCGGGCGTCTATGCTAGAGGATGGACCTCCATGCCAAGTTGCAAGTTTCTAGCTCCAGTGGTTAGGGCTAGGCGATGTTGAGTCAGTCAGTCAGTAACGTTATTCTTTTATATATATAGATTGGAACGCTCCATCTTGCAGATGAGATGAAGAAATTAGATTTTTTATCTGTAGTTTATGATCGGCACGCTGTAGTGAAATAAATTGTTGTCCATAGTATTGCTCTGTAATGCTTGGCAAAATTTAAAAAAAACATAAAAAACCAAAGTCTGAGAATAAAAATGGTGAATCTTAATAATTGGTCGATTTAATTAAATTTTCATTTTTAGCGGAAGTTTTCAATAAATTATTTAGAGTGAGAGCGAATAATTTTAATTGGAAATGGTGTACTGATAATGTGTCCCGCTGGCACGTTTTTTTTTCCAAGATTCGTGATTATAATGAGGACTTTCATTATAAAATTCTACATACATTATGGTGTAGGGTGATTTATTGCATATCGCGGCTGACCTGTCCAGGGGCTATCCCTTTAGAAAACTAGGAAAATTTTGTAAAGGGAGACGTTTGTTTCGTACATTCTAATGGAAGAGTGCACGATCCCATTCGTTTGACGAACATTCCTGGTAACCGTTTCTCAATCTGACTTTCTCCATTAAGTATTAATTTCCGTTTAATGGATGTCGCCAAACGTCCGAAGTTCTCCCACATCCCTTTTATAGGATGCAAGGGAATTTATTTTTGGAATGGGGCGTCATGGCTAACTAAGTTTGTCTCAGAACAAGATTTTCTAAATTAGCCAGTCATATTTATTGGTCATTAAAGCGATTTTTAACAGTTTGATTGGATTATGCCACACTTTATATTAATATTTTTCTTGATCTTTAAGCTGGAGACGGTTCTTATTCTTCCTGTATTTTGCCCGGGAAGATCTGTTTAAGTCTTTTTTTTTCTTGCAGCATTAATACAGCTTTTTCTTATATTTATATTGCCTGCGGTCTAGGCAATATCTAAATAAAATCTAACTTTTTAACTGATAAGGAACCTAATAAATCTTACAATGTAATATCAATAACACATTGAGTGCTATAATTGGTTAAATGAAAATATCCTTTATATTAATTGTAGTAAAACTAAAGCTATGCTTTTTGTCTCCTCGTTTCAATCTTTTCAGAATTTTGACATCAACATTAATGGAAACAGTATTGAGTCTAGATGAAATGAAGTGCCTCGGCATAACACTTGATAAACGACTTGATTTTTCGTGCTCAATTTGATTCTATATTTTCAAAGATACTTTTTACTCTGCGGAAGTAGTGCAATATGAATATATTCCTTCCAATTCATTTTAAAAAGAGGTTAGCTCATGCCTTGCTGATGTCTCGAATTAATTATGGTATTGAAGTTTTTTCGGGAAGAAATCTTGGTTGCCTCACGAAAATTGAGAGGATTTTTGTGTATAGTTTGAGGGCTATGATCATACGAGGTGCGATCAAAAAATAACCGTTATTTTAAAATTTCGTGAATTACGTATGTTCCATTTTTGCATTTTTTTCTGTTATGTTGGTACACATGATTGTTATATATGTTGACAATATCAGCCATTTCGGATTGTCAGTTTGTTTTTGACAGATAAAAAGGTTAGTCGTGTTTTTGGTGTGCTCTTCAATTTTTTACTATTCGAAAAATGATCGATCAAAAAAACTATTAAGTTTTGTGTAAAAAATGAAATTAAATGTACAAGGACATTTGCAATTTTGACTGTGGCGTTTGACGAATCTACTATGAGCAGAACACAAGTTCAATTGTGGTATAATCGATTTAAGGAAGGCCAAGAAGATGTCAATGACGATGCTCGTCCTGGTCGCCCGAGCACGTCAAGTTCGGTCAAGTGTGAAGGTTTTGCTCACTGTTTTCTTCGATTGCAATGGAGTGGTGCATCATGAATTCTTGCCACAAGGTCGTACGGTCAATAAGGAATACTACCTTGAAGTTATGCCCGTTTGCGCGAAGCAATTCGTCAGAAACGCCCAGAATTGTGGAAAAACCAATCATGAATTTTGCACTATGAAACGCACCAGCTCACAAACCGATGCTTGTGCGTGAGTTTTTGGCCAAAAACGAAACCGCAATCATGTCTCAACCGCCGTATTCACCGGACTTGGCTCCCGCTGACTTTTTCCTCTTCCCAAAATTAAAGACACCGATGAAAGGAAAGCGTTTTGCTACGATTGAGGAGATAAAAGAAAAACTTGGCTCCCGCTGACTTTTTCCTCTTCCCAAAATTAAAGACACCGATTAAAGGAAAGCGTTTTGTTACGATAGAGGAGATAAAAGAAAAACCGATACAGGAGCTGTTGTCGATACCAAAAAGCGCGTTTCAGAAGTGTTTCGAGGATTGAAAAAAAAAAACGCTGGCATAAGTGTAGTATGTCTGAGGGGGATTATTTTGAAGGGGACAAGATAGTTATGGATGAATAAATACTTTTTGAAAAATTTGATCTCACCTCGTATATCACAATATGCTATACGGATTTTACGTTTCCCCTTTAAGTATTACGTTGAATTTCGAATAATTAAATAATTTCATAAATTGGTAATATCTCGTTCATCACCTTTACTGCGAAGTAGATTCAGGTTCACCAGATCAACTAGAAATCCACAACTTGTAATTCCTCTTATATTAGGCTCTTGTATATTCTTAAAATCATTTACGGTGCGCGTTTGCAGAGCTTGGAATAGGCTATCTCTGCATTTACGAAATATTGCTTATTCAAATCAAGTTTTCCAACATATATATATTAGATTTGCATTAAGTGAACTTCAGTGGCCTATTTTACATTATGAACTCATTACCGACACTTAGTTTTTCTTTTTTATTTGAATTTATATCGTTTTTAACTTTATTTTATTACTATTATTATTTTCTTTAATATTTAATATTGTATTCAAGAATTTTGTATCTTATTTGCGGTGTTATATAATTGGCCTGTTTGGCTTTCCTGCATCACGATCTATAAATAAATGAAATTTTCCCTTGTGTTTTTATTCGTATTACTTGGCGTTTCGGCTATGCGCAAACAACGTCTTTGGTAACACCTGTGGTGTTAGATCCGCATTATCTGATTTATATCGATGCTGTAGCAGACGTCCAAAAACATTTCTTACTTTTTTTTGAGATGTTTGCTTGGAATCAGGGTTTTGCCCTGCTTTCTTGTGAGAGTAGGCTGAGATTAACCAACCAATAATGTCAATATTGAGAAGTAGGAGAGCTATGTTAAATTCCACATATGTCCTATCCGTAGAATATCTGTCGATTTTAACTCAGCATATCATTTAATTTGAACGACCATTGCGCGATGGTTAGTACACGCGACTATTGTTTGCATGATTGCGGGTTCAATCCAGCTTGTAGCCACCTATCATTATTTCAGCGGTGGTCACCTCAATGTGTCTGACGAACACTTCGAATAGCCGGTAATCGACAAATTTTGGTAATGCATCTCAGACTGTGACATTCGGAATCTTCATCATTTGATTTAGACTGAAATTATCGCAGTTTAGAAGCACTGACAGTTCCTCCATGTTGGTTCTGGATTTAAAGATATCTTGTAAATATTTTTTTGAAATTTTGACAAATTGGGATATCTGGGAGGCCTTTTTAGTTCTTAAAATGTATAATCAATTAGAACAATTCTCTAGCACGTATGATGCTCCAAACAAAAGCTTGAATTGTTAGCTTTAGACTTCACGGGGCTCAAATTCAGTCCCATGTAATGCCGAAAATCAACCGATCGTGGCGCGAGAGTACATGTGATAACCGTTCGCATGATGGCGGGTTTAATCTATTATCATTATATAAGCGGCGATTACCTTTATGTGTCTAATAAACACTTAAAATAATCGACAAATCTAGTAAATGTCTCTCAACCTGCGAGGTACGGAATCATTAATAAACTGTAGCTGTATACATGTGCATGCTCACTGAATGGGAGATGTCCTCATACTCTCAGTCATGGAATGTGAAAATTTCGCAGTCTTTGAAATTTTTCCAATGTTATTTAAAGTTTCTTTGTCTCTTGAAATTTCCTAATTGCTCATTTGGGCTACCGATAAATTTAGGTAGTTTCTCACGTTTTCCGATTTCTGCGCATTCAACAGCTGAATATATATGGAGTCAGGCTGCCAAAAGGAACGAAATTACGTGACATGCGAAAAAACTTAATTTCGCTGGCAACCCATTTGAGCTATTAAACAAAAATGAATACCTAGCAACTTAGTTTAAAAATAACAGCCACTTACTGTTGATCATAGGCTTTACTTTATTCCATTGGTAAATTTGATTTTACGCTAGTTTAGTTTAAAGAATACCCTGAGAAATGTAATCTCACATTTATTTTAATCGAGTTGATACATTTTGCGTATATGTTTTCGTTCTTGCAAGTGCTCCTCCCAGCCGTCTGCAATTTTTTTGTAAATGCTCATAACGGCTCGTGCATCTTCAACTGAGTTGTGTTCTCCAGGTTGAATGTTCATCCCAAGAACCTCCTTGCAAAGGAATTTAAAGGCAGGCGTTTTATTTTTTCTTCCTAGACGTTGCAGCGGAAGACAACGGGCGGTGTCTCTTCTGTCTTCAAATTTGTGTCTTAAACGCAGCACTGCCAAATCGTGGTCTATTTCATGGCCCACAAGTATTTTACCTAGCAAAAAGAAGTTAGTTTATGTTAGCTGCGTTTGTGCAATTTAGGAAATTTTATTGGCAAATTAAAGCCCCGTTCACCTAGCAGTATTTCCGCCACCTCTTTCTTAACCACTTTGAACTCTTCACCGTTCTCTAAGTCTTGTGGTTTGACTCCCGACACCTTAGTACGATTAGTAACTGGCACTCGTGGCTTTACAAACTTATCAATCAGAACTTCACCCTGTTGATTGACGATAGATACTCGGGTCAGCATGTCGCTTCGTTGATTCTTCTTCAGAATACCGACCATTTCACAGTCAATGGCCACGAATTCCTTATGCTGAAAATCTTTTGATATCAATACATCGCTAGACTCCCCCTTGTGCACGAAATCCATGTACAAATTCTGCAAGTGGCCGTAGTCCAAATTTGGTGGTTGGCTGAGGGGTTCTGCACTTTTCAAATGATCTTCTGGTGTCTCTATGGAATTCGACAGTGATCTGAGTTGGATGTCAGCATTCGTCGTTTTCTCCCCACTAATATTAAAGGAGTCGCTATTTGCTTTACGTATAAAATCATTATACAAATTCCACAGTCGGACCCAGTTTTTAGAAAAATAGGTGTTGTTATAGTAAGGCTTATTTCGCGTATTTATTTTCGGTTGCCTGCGCATAAATGAGTTTCGGGTTGGAGCGGGTACTTTGTTACTTTTGACGGATCTGGTGTTGGCATACTTAGAGCGGCCTGGCTTAGATTTATTTTTGGCAGCAGGCTTTCCGTTAACTCCCCACGATTTCTTTGTACGGTTTAGCTGTCTGTTCTTTTTTTTGTAATTGCACGATAATTTGTTATAGAACTTTCTAAAGCAACCGTCCATGGGTTCGTTAATAAAATCAATGTACAAATTCCAGATATGCCTCCAATTCGTTTCGGAAATTTCGTTTGATATAGTGGCCGGCTCTGCAGACGCCTGTTCACAATTGTCTTCAGCGTTTTCTAAAGTAAGGATAACATTTTCAACACCTGCTGCGAAGCCGTTTGCTAATTCCAACAGTTTTCCAGCAGTAGGATTTTCTACCAAATCTTTGTACAAGTTCATCATCTCGTTGAAATGCAAGCTAGACAATTTCCCTGCTTTACTGGCAGTATAATATTTAGTTCTGTAATTTATAAAACTTGACTTCTTATGAGAATGGCGGCGTTGTTTTTTTTTCGCACCATTTTGCTTGGTTTGATTTGCTCCATGCAGCGCGGAACTGGACTTTAGGGCAACTTCCGAATTGTGCGCTGAATTATGAAGTGAGTTTCGTGCCTTCCCATTTGCCGAAGTTGTTTGTGGATGCGTGGTATCCGCCATCTTTTCTACACAGTTTGCGGTAAACGAAGCCCTTTTTCGTTTGCGACCACCATTTTTCCTTTTGGGTTTTGCACAATCAGCGATATACTCATCCCAAACTTTCGCCCAATTCGTTGGACCTTCTTGGTAATTTGCACCAGAAGCGGATTGGGAAGAAGCAGATACATCCTGTGAAGTCTCCATTCACCCGTTGTGTTATTTTTGCACTTCTTTATAGTATTTGCAGCAAGAGCATCAAACGCGTGCTCTGATATTCACGATTTGCAACAAGACACAACTTGCTGTAAGGCTTATTGTTGGATATAATATCGTTGTATTGTGCTACTAATTGTTATTCTGGCTCAACTTGCCGCATTAAAAATTTACATAAAAACTCCGTCCGTCTTTAATCGTGAAAAATGAAATACTGGCAGCAGATTTCAAAGCCCACCCAAAATATATTGCCGTGGCGTTACTGTCTGCATTAAACGGTTATCGGCGGCACATTTATTTTTGAACCGGCAGCGACTGATTGTTGTGGCAAACTTTCTTACAGTTCATTCAGACAGGTGGAAATTGGACGATTTCGTGTTTTCGGCCGCAACCGGCACAAAATTAGTATGCTCACCTCTAAGATGCGAATACAACTTTGAACTAACAACGCGCAAATTGTTGTTTTCGAGAGCGAAACTGTCAAAGTTAACTGAAATTTTGTCGCAAAAAGTAAATTAAGGGAAAACTGTCAGCAATCGACGTGTTTTGTAGTCTTTCCCGGTTTTAATAATAATTAATTAATTTAGATTGCATTTTCATGTAAAAGTAACTTTAAATTCTTTTCTTTTGCAGTACTCTTCGCATGTGAGCAAAACAAAAGTAAACAGAAATTAAATTTGATAATTTTGCTGTAATTCAAATGAATATGGAGGGCTACTGACAGAAGAATGTAAAATTCTGTCCTTTATCTATTGTGCTGTATGTGAGTGTGTGTGCTTATTGTTGTTTTTCCGTTGTTTTGTTGTGAGGCAACAATCGTTGGCAAAATCATTTTCAAATACGAAACAAACACTAACGCATGTCTTGTATTTGTTAGATATTAACACAGATCACAACACTTGGCACAGCAGTGTTTGTGAAAATTAGTATTTGCATCTGTCAAAATATGTGTCACCATTTAAAACAGTAAAATGACAAAATTTATTTCATCATACAAAATTATATTTACCCAATTTTACCACTGAATAAAATTTTTCATGTTCTGTAAAATTTTGTTAGGCTCGAGATCATGGAATTAAAAAACAAGGATGTTTGTATTGTTTCTGGTTTTTTTATATATAATATTTCCCAATATTTCGATTGATTCCGTCAAGCATCTTCAGGGGCATCTAAACATTTAAAAGACGATCTTCGCGTCCGCTGTCATTGCACTTTTTCTCGTATATTACATTGCTCTGTAAAGAGGGTTGAATGTGAAAAAAGCGCGGAGATTGTTTGGTGTAGTGACAGATTTGGCAAAAAAGAATAAGAAAGAAACTTGTATAGTACCACGCGAGAATATATCTACTCTTATAAAGTGTGATTTTTAATCGTAGTTTTTTTTAAATAGAATAAAATATTCAAATTTGCATCATATATTAAAATTAATTTCAATTGAATAAAAATTAATTTATTGAGATCGATAAATTTGTCTGTGCAATTTAATTTTTAAAGATAATCTCATATAAATGTTGTCCGCGACTCCGTCTCAAAATGTCCATTGGGAATGTCCAATTTTTCGTCACTTTTTGAGCATTTCGGCCTGCATTCCACGAATAACACGTGTTATGTTATCCTGTAAAGCTTCAATAGGATTCGGCTTGTCCACATAGATTAACGACTTGACATAACCCCACAAGAAATAATCAAGAGGCGTTAAATCGCAATATCTTGGGGACCAACCTATAGGGCCAAATCGAGAGATAAGCTGCTCAACAAATTCATCCCTCAACATATCCATTGTGCAGTATGGCATGTTGCATCATCCTAATGAAACAACATGTCAACCAAGTTCAACACAGCCAATTGGGGCAAACAAAAATCGCGTATCATGGCTCGATATCATTCGCCGTTGACGGTAGCGTTTCTTTCACGGTCGTCTTTGAAGAAAAATAGACCGATGGTGCCACCAGCCCATAAACCACACCAGACTGTCGTTTTTTCGGGATGCATCGGTAATTCATGTATGGCATGTGGCTGTTCATCACTCCAGATACGGTAGTTTTGCTTGTTTACGTATCCGTTCAGTAAGAAATAAGCCTCATCGCTGAACACAATTTTTCGATAAAACAGCGGATTTTCATTGAGCTTCTGGTAAAGCCCACTCACCAAAAATTAGACGTTGTGGTAGGTCATTCGGCTTTAATTTTTTATTGGCTTTCAAACCCAAATCGACGTGTAAAATTTTCCTTGTGTTTGAGCAACACATGCCCAATCGCTGAGAACGGTTTGACGACTAATTGACATTTCACGACCGTCATTAACACTGGTCGCTACGGCTACAATATTTTCTTTGGTACACACTCTACGCATGCGAGTCGATGGTTTTATGTCCAACAAAGCAAATTTGGTGCGAAATTTGGAGATAACAGTACGAATAGTTGATTCAGCAGGTCGATTATGACGACCATAAAACGATCGCATCGAACGATGCACATTTGTCACACAGCACGAATTTTGATAATATTTTTCAACGATTTACAATCGGTGCTTGTTTGTTAGTCTTTCCATTATGAAATGGCAGAGTATACTGTACACTTTTCACTTTCACAGATGACGTTTGGACGCCATTACCAACCAGTGTTGCCAACCTGAAAAACTTAAATCCTAAAAAATGACCCTGTACTTTCGTGTAATTATTTAAATCAAGAAAAGTTATCATTTCAAACGAGAATTGCGAATTACCGAATAATTACTCATATTTTGCAATGTGTCAGTTTAATTTTGTTACTAGTCTCAATTTCCCCTAGAACATATTGTCTATCTCGATCGGTATTTCTTCGTCATTGCATAGAGCAAGTAATATGAATAATGAATTACATGTAATATGAATAATGAATTGTAATGAATTCTTGTCTGTGCTCATTCCTCCTTAAAAACATGGTACTATTACTAAATATGTACTAAATGTATAAATATACCTAAAAAAATAAAAAAGTCCTCTCGGTGGTTTTATGACGCTTCAATAGGCGATCAAAGAGTTAGTTTTTTTTCGAGCTTAGTGTTACTTTCCAAGGAAAGAATTATTTGACCAGGGAACCGCAATCGTCAATTATCAGACATATGTCTGCTTAAATAAAATGTATAAAATATAAAAACTTAAAGTTTTAAAAATTACATAACCTCACAGGAGTTGTAGATTCCAATTGGACTCCTAAGAAGTCGTAAAACGAGCCGTTATGTTACGGTAATAAACAAAATACTAATGACTTCCCGACAAGGGACCGCACCTCAAGGTGCTTAAACCAAAAACGATACGAACGATGCAAAGAGTTAGTTGCGGAGTGACATTATAAAAGAACAGATGTATTACGGAAAAGTAAAAATTAAAGTTAAAGGTAATCAACACGTATTAATTGTGCAAGAATCATAAGAACATACTTAATTATTCTGCGGCCATTTGCTTATATACGAGTATAAACGAAGAGAACGTTACAAAAATATCGAAATTATAAGCAAATAATGTAACAAGATGCAACAAATGCATTCAGTTTAGAACATCTATAAGGATTAATGAAAATAGTGAAAAATAGACACAGGCAAGGAGAATTGAAAATACCAAGGAAAAGTACAATCAGAACAAATAAGAAGACACTAGAAGGATTCCCAACCATCAACATGAAAAGTGTCAGTAACAAAGTCTTAGCTAAGGTTGTTAGTAGTGCTAAGAAAACTGATAATTTTAAATAAGAACAAATAATAGGAAATAAAATTATCTTTGACTAAATATTTTTATTACAAAAAAAAAAAATAATCAATTACTAAAATAACTTATCAATAATTCTAACATATATGTCCATCCATTTCAATGAACAAATCTTAATATTTCTGTCTAATAAATGTAATTTTTCTCCCTAATCTTAATCTTAATAATTGTTTTTTCTTACAATTTTTTTAAAAGAAATTTATTTACAAATGTATATACAAGAAAACAATTATTTTGATATATAATCTCCTCCTTTTTTTTAATAACTTCTTCCCACCTCTCTGGGAGCTTTTTAATTTTTCTGGGAAAAAGCGTTGAATTCTATTTTTCACTTCCTCGGAAATTAAAATCCTTCAAGTAGTTACTCAGACAGTTTCTGACGAGTCCGCAAGGCAGTCTAAAGGCGTGCGTTGTAATTATGGAAGATAACGTCTCCCCGATTGACGAGCCTCAGCCGTTTTTCTTCTAATTGAGTGATATAGTAGTCTACATTAATCATTTGATTTGATGGGAGAAGCTCAAAAATGACTACTCCTTTGATATCCCACCAAATCGACAACATTACCTTCCAGGAGTGAAAGCCCGCTTTAGTTTGTTTTCCCCCATGACT
Source organism: Philornis downsi (assembly GCA_019455685.1). Taxonomy (NCBI): domain Eukaryota; kingdom Metazoa; phylum Arthropoda; class Insecta; order Diptera; family Muscidae; genus Philornis; species Philornis downsi. The sequence goes on from JAHXMU010000813.1 coordinate 1,037,421, forward strand.
TTTTCCGTGTAACATTGTTGTAGACCATCTATTTTTCATCCCCTGTGATGAGATTCTTCATAAATGGTGTCTTGTTATTTTTTATCCGTAGATTATCAGGGATGTCAACGCTATTCAGTTGGCCTCGGTGAGAGAGTGAGGTACCCACATATCGAGATTGCTCACAAATCCGATCTCTTTTATGACCCCGTGAACAGTTGAGACTGATTTTTTGATTATTTAAGTTATTTCCCTAACTGTTGCACGGGAATTAACAGTGATTAATTCTCTCACCTCCTCGGAAACAATTTCCTTTGGTCGTCCTGATCTGGAAGCGTCCGTTATGGAGAAGTCGTCCGTAGAAAATCTTTTAACCATTCCCGGCAAGTTCTTTCATTTGGCGCGTTTCTTAATAAACACACTTTATTTTTCTACTGGCTTCAGCAGCTGCTTTTTTCTTTTCGGAAATAATTCAACATAATATTTCTAAAATGCTCTTTCTTTCTTTTTAAAACTTTTTTTAAACGCTATAACCACCCACGACTAGAACAAGAACACAAGTAAACAATGGTAAACAGTTAGGGAGGAAGTTATGATAGTGTTTGAAGAAACTCTACGTCATGAGAAGTGTCGTATGGTGAAGTAACGAATTAACCGAACGAACTTTCCGAACAACCCGATATATGAAAACGTTCGTTACACTACATTGCAATACATAACGAACCACGAACCATAAAAGATCTTTCAAAAACGCTGCAAGAATAACGTTCTATGAGGACTTGAGAGTTTCTATTCGAAGAGAGAAATCGGTAGCAGCATGCAAGGTACGCCGGTTGGTTGAACTTAATAATGCAAAAGAATAAATACAAGCTTCTCAGTTTCAAAAAGCATAGAAAGGAACATCCGAGAAAGTACTTTTCATAGGTTTGGTAATATCGGCTACAATATATATCTTAGGATCCTGTGGAAACATGTGTAAGACAATGCAGTTGAGATCTGTCTGCACTGAGATGAATTTCTGGGCCATACATGGTATGTGGTAATAAAATAGCATGTGCCAAAGTATATTTTATGTTAACCGGTAAAATAACATTAAGATTGTAGAGTTTTCTCAAAGCAAAATTTATTTTTGAACATATTCGAGAAAGATGCTTGCTGAATTTTAGTTTATGATCAATTTCAAAACCAAGACAATAGAGCGAAGGCGTAGAACTGTACAGTATTTTGCACAATAATGTTACGATCAATAACAGTTTGTTCATGTCCAGGTTGGAAAATTTAACATTTTGTTTTGAAAATGTTAATAGTTATATTATTTCTCGAAGCCCAAAGACAAATTCGGCCTATATCGCTATCAAGTCTTGAGATAGAGTCGTTAACGGAACATGTATTACATGTATATATGTATATTATGTATGTACATTTGGATATCATCTGTATAAATACTGAGACACGAATTCAAAACACATAAGTTAATATCAGTTAAATACATCATAAACAGGATAGGACCTAGTATTGATCCTTGAGGTGCACCTGATGAAATACTACGCAGAATTTCATGTTTAACAATATATTGGAAACGATCAGACAAAAAGGAAGAAATCAATTTACACGAATAATAAGAAAAATTGAATTGCGTGTATAGTTTTTCACAGAGAATATATACAGAATTTTTCCCGTTTGATAGGTGCATCATAAACATGGCTAAAGAATTTGCCATCAAACATAAGATAATGGTTGTATTTAAGACAGAATGATAGAGCTTGAAGAAATGTAGTATTCGATCGAAATATGTATTGGAAAATAACGATACCATGCCTAGTTAAATAAGAGCCTTGTTTATTCTCGTTCAGCGGTATTGTATCCAAAATTACCTACCTTTAATTGTGTTGGATCCTAAAAGTTATATTTTTAAATGTGATATTTTGATGTAGGGTTCCCACGTGTTTGAAGAATTATGATGCAAATAAAGAGTAAGCAAATAACAATTTTTTGGAAGAACAACATAAATATTTTCCCTATCCACAATTTATTTTTCAACCATTAAAGGAATGAACGATTGTTGTGAATTATAAGAGCAAACTCGGCAACTGTAAGCAATGAATTTAAAGTAGGTAAGCTATCTTAGAACATACTTTTCGTATGAAGAAATATCTTGGAAAGCACCTTTCAAATGAACAAATGTCTATTCATGTGAAATAATGCCTTGGAAGAAGCTTGCCATATTCACATGAATTGTAGCTTTGGAAGAAATATTTTATACCAAAAAGTGCCGTAATACAAATTTCTATATGAAAAATGAGTTTAATTTCTTCATGAAAAGTGCCTTTAATTACACCTTTCTTAATGAAAAGGGATTGGTTGTTACTTGCTATTAAATGGCTGTTCTATGTATCGTCAATATCAGCTACTAGTAGTTAAATTGTATATTTTGCGACAACCAACATCAATTAAATTGCATCTACTACACATTAGTTATATATATAACAACTACGATACAGTTGAAATATCAGTACGTATTGACTATGTATTTTTTTCGGTGTGGTGTGGAACTATTAGAAGATGGTATTGGTTGTAAAAGTCATCTTCAGTTTGTGAATTTTCGAAAGGCTATAAATACTGGAAGGTCTGGTCGCATTTGGCGTGAGATTGAAATTTTCGTGTCCAGAAATGTATTTGTTCTTGTATAAAGGAATTCAAAATTGTTATTAATGTGCGTACAATATAGTTCGCAATTTTCTTATGCAAATCAATGTATCCATAAAATACAAGATTCTTTAGTAACATAGTATGCAATTATGATTGCAATTTTTAAAATTGGACATTCCTGTGTGTATTTAATGCAATATTTATGGAATGATTTAAGTGTAATCTGGCATTTGTTGTTTAACAAGCAGTCATCTCTGGTGCTTTGCTTCATTGCATATCCAATGAAAAACACATAGAATTGTGTCGTAAATATGGCAAATATTTACATAGCTGACAATGCAATTCGTTGTCAGAATAATACTGTTGCGATGGCATTTAATATTTGCTTTCCGATCAAAATCGGAAACAAAATTCTAATTCGTTGAAAAAATTGAAAACGTAGAAAACAACTCTGCACTCATATGTAAACAGTACTGCAGTAACAAAAAAGAAATTCATAATTTTTCCAATAGGTGGCTTTAGTAATCTGTATTTTTTGTTGCATAAGTTGGATTGATTACGCTAGATAGTATTAGAAAGATAAAATTTCGTAAAATACTCAGATTACTTGAGTAAGTGTTGTTAGAGCGCGTTAAAGATGGACACCATAATTTTTTTTCAATTTTTTTTCCGCAAAAGCACAAGCTAAGTCACCACACACTCAATTGTGATTCGTCGATCCCGTTCCGGTAATTTCGACATCAAATATGCATCACGCTCCGGAAGGTCAACTGTCGGGAATGTCGACTGTTATGTAAGCTCTGTTTCTATTGCCCAGAAGCTAAACATTGCCGACAAGATCTTCAGCAACTACTATGTGTGCCACGCGAGTTAACGCAGAGAGTGAATTTCCATCTGTGAATTGCTGTTGAATCGCAATAAATTCGACCCATTTCTGACTGGTTACTGGTGATGAAAAGTGGGTGATTTGCAATTACGTCAAGCGAAAATGGTTGTGTTCGAATACCGGCGAGCCGGGCCGGCGGCCAAGGTAGGACTAACGGTCAGAAGGGGTTTGCTGTATGCTTGATGGGATTGAGCTACTCCCCTACAGTCAAACTCTTAAATCGGAGTTGTACTGTTAACAGTTGGACCTGAAGGAAGCAATTACGCTTCTGGCTAATTGAATAGGAGTTGTGTTCTATCAGGACAATACCAGGCTAAGTATATCGATATTGACTTGTCAGTAGCTCCGAGAGCTTAGTTGGGAGGTTCTTATATATCCACCTTACTGTCCGGAGGTGGCACTGAGTGATTACCGCATGTTTCTGGCTATGGCGAATGACTTTGCTGGTGAAAAATTCGCCTCAAGAGAAGTTTGCGAAAATCGACTGCCCCTATTTTTTTTTGCCAATAGGGACGAAGGTTTCTATGAGAGAATCATAGTGGAATTACCTTTAAAATGGCAACGGTCAATATTTAATCTAAATATAAAGCTTTCAATGCCATGCAAAGATAATAATTGGCAGAAACGCTGCCAAATTGATCATTGTACATTCACTCGGAGGAATGGAGAGAGCATTTAAAGTACTAAGTATTTTTTTATCACATGCGTTCATGACTTTTTAGGTCGAATGAGCGATGTTCTTCTGCTGGCTGGTGGACACGATTACTGTCTTAAATCTGACCGATTTTTCCAAACTCAATTTCTTCCCAATAACTCCTGGTTTGTAACATGTAACATTACACATATGTGTCACAATATCTGATAAAAATCGATCAAGTAACCACTCTCCTTCTGGTACCTCCCATAAAAATGACCCTTTTAAGTCATATAATGTTACCTCTATGTTCTCCAATCGCTTATGTGATTCGTTTCGCAACGTAAATTCTGAGAACGAAAACGGGTGACGTACTTACTAATCCCTAATTCTTAGCCTGGAGTTACATAAATTCTAATCAATTATATTGCGCTATAATACCTTGCAAAATGTGTAAGATCGACTGCGAATTAAAATAGATTGCGCTGCCAGTCCTCTTAGGGTACCATACATACAAATTAGCCGATTTGGCAAATATCGGTGGTCTTCTGCATTTCCCAGAGGGAGGATTTCAGAAATTAACAATTTTGCTTTTTTTTGTTGTACGTATGAACGTTAGTTCATCTAGCTGGAATTTCCGTGCTAGTTTTTAGATAAAATCAATTTTTTTCTAAATCAAATAAAATTATTTTTAAATTGAACCTTTTAAAAATCAGATAAGACTTTGTAAGACAAGTGTAATTATAAAAGAAAAGGAAATAAAAGTGAAACTTAATATTATTAAATATTATAGTAATCGCTGTTGCAAAGGTCTGAGTGGCTAGAAATTATCGAAGCTTTCCGAATAAAACCCATATGTATGTTATCTGCATATATTTTTGTTATTTAATAAATTTCGTGACCTTGTGAAATCATGATTTTATCACTTTTTACACTCCGTCTTTAATGAGTGTTAGTTATGCTAAATAAGTTAAAAAAAACTATATATGATTTGATATATGAAATATAATATGAACTGCAGTTTTGTTGGTTGGAATGTTTCGGTTTTAAATAAATTTAATGCTGCTTATTAAAGTTTACGAAAAAAGTATTAATTTATTCTAATATCTAACATTTATATAATATATGTTTGTCTTATTTTTACTATAAAACTATACGGAGATGTACAAGGATAACGTGACCGACAGTAAACCTCTTCTGAGAGGTACGCGTGTTATGATTTACATTTAATGCAGCAGCTGGTCATTTTCTACATGTGCAATTATTAGAACCCTATCTGCCACATAATTGGAACAGCTAATTATGTAGAGTTTTGGAACGCTTCCATCGATGACATCATGACATTCGCTGCGGTGGCGAACAAATGGCTAATGGCAGTGCAGCGCCTGTTTTTTATATTGTAAAAAGTACATCGGAAGTACATCGTTTTACGCCGCAGTTAAAAAGTTATCGAGATGGAATTCCAACGTAACAGTGTTATTACTTTGAATTTGGCTGGAAAATCACAACCGATCATTATCAGTGAGATACAACGTTTACATGTAAACAAAATGTATATTTATCGGACCATTATACGATACGATGAATTCGACGTAAACCGCGACAGAGTGCAATTCAATTGGCGAAAAATATGTTAATGTGTCTATTGGTAACATGGGGCACATATTAAGTAATTAAACACGATTGAAGCCCAACAAAATACAATAAATTCAAGATTTAACGCCTGTACAAGAGACAGTTCGTTTAGCAAAAGCACATTGATGGCAAGCTTGAAATTTAGTTTTTTTTTCTGATGAAATAATTTGTTTAGAGTACAAATCACCACCACATTTTCATTGAACAATTTCATTGAACAGGGAGTAAAGGTAAGGGTGCCTACATCGAACAATAAAATATTTTTCTTAAAATTTATAATGTTTATCCGATATAGTGAAGTTTTTAAATATGAAAATCAGTTTGGCAGAAACCATTAAACCTTTTAACAAAACCCGTGAAACAAAACATTTTTACAAGAAAAAGTTTCTAACTTAATTTCTTATTCCCCGGACTTAAATCTAATGAATTTTTCCATATGACCCATTCTGGAGGCTAAAATATCAGCTAAAAACATTTCGAGCGCTGCCCCTGCAATTAAAGAATTAGTTTATAAAAGCATATATGAATTTAAACGAAACTTTCGTCTGCTTCGCGACCATTTATCTCTATATGAAGAATTGTATGAATGAATCCCAAATTTTTGCGTTCAAAGTATCTGAATTTCTTTTTTAAGTCATTGAACGTGCAAAATTGTGAAGAGGAGTGGTGAATCAAATGATTCTTATCAAAAGTACTCTGAGTTAGAGCTTAGTTAGTGGTTACAGCGGACAAAATCCTCAAGCAATCGATAGATTGGTCAATCTCTACGTAAGTATGGACGTCAGTGGCCTCCATTTTCATAACATAGCTCACAAAATGACTAATGTATATCAAATTTCTGAATTCTGAACCGAATTCAACTGAATTGCTTAAAAGATATGTTGCTAAAAATATATGAATTAAATTAGTTATTGGAAGGTTATTATTTTTGCATGTTTTACAGAGAATAATAAATTAATACAATTGGTAAAAATCTAAGCCACTGCCGCGTACTAATTAGGAATTGCTGAGGAAAAATTGGATGATGTAAAGCTAAAAATATATGATTTAAAACGGTCATTTGTACGAAATGTTGCAAAAAAACGTGGTTAACCGTTTATTTTATTCAAATTCTGCTAAGCGTTAGAAGCCAATGCAATGCTCAAACATTAAAGCTACTAAATTTCGGAAAATCTGCTATAGAATGGTCGATGAGAGCACGAGTGTTTGGATAAAGCTTATTTTCCTCCAAAGCGCAACAGAAACCCCATTTACTATACCTGGCTACGATCTGGCATAGCATTAATTTTTTGACAAATCAAATGATATGCCTTCATTACACCGGGCGAGAGTATAATGAGCAATAGTTACCAAAACATCTATCTTTGTGAATAGTATTCCGCAATTTTTACTACCAAAATTGATAAAAAAAATTTATAATTAGAATAAGAATTAGTTGCAAGGTAGAATGAAAAACTAAAAATATCATTATTTTCTAAACATTTGAGAATATTTTCATAATATGATATTTCTGTTTTCAATACATTTTCAATTTCAGCTAAGTTACTCTGTTGTCTAACAGATGATATTATAAGTTACAAGTTAATTTACAATGAATTCTATTTGTTGCAAAAATGTCTACCTTTTGCCAAATGGTATTATTGTTTAGAGAATAATTAAGAAGATATCTCATGGAAAAGATAACAATTCTAGTTATACGTAACACAGCGGAAGGACACTGTTTCATTTTATTTATCGTCAACTCATCCGATTTATAGAAAAAGTTTTCAGCACTCTTTGGAAATATTTAAGATTGCTTTAGCGTTTAGGGTCACCCACACAAGCCATGCTGTCTAAATTGACCTTCAAGTGAAATTCTTTAATATCAAAGAGAGGGAGAAAAAAACATATTCCTCCAAAGCGCAACAGAAAGTATAAGTACAGGGGGCGCACGAATCGTGCTACTGTCAACTGTGACTGGGGATCGGTATTTAAAGATGTTGGAGAAGTTTGTTTTTTACGCAGAACTGCGCCGAAGACGTATTCGTTTCAGCAGTATTTGGTTTCAGCAAGATGAAGCAGCTGCACACATAGCCAGACCGGTTATAGTGGGACTCCAAAGAAAATTCCCAAACCAATTAATATCCAGAAACCACACTTTCCGCTGGCCACTATGGGTTTTTATGGGGTTATGCCAAGCAAGGGGTGTACAAAACGAAATTTAGGAATTTGACTGAATTGAAACAGTCCATTAAAACAATAATTGAGGCGATCCCGCTATGAATAATTTTTGATCAGGTGCCGCATATGCGTGAATGAGCATGGGGTCATTTACGGTCTATCACCTTCAAAACCAATTAGTTACATTAAATAAAATTGCCTTTTCTATATTGAATTTTTCTATAATTGCAATATAGCAGTAGTATGTAGTAGAAGTTTTATATAGCTTAGCCGAAACCGGCGATTCGAATCCAATTTGATTGGAATTAGTCATCGGCATCAGCACTCACCAAAAATCTGTGCGCGGTGTCGAGACCGTTGGCTTTAAGCTCTGTTGAACGGGAAAGCCCGGTCTGTATTCTCTAATAAATAAAAGCTCTGTGCGTGTGATGGTTAAAGGTTTTAGCAATTTTCTGTCGTGGTAAAGCGCCATCTGGCAGCTGTTGCTTTTACTAAGTGGTCGGTGTGTTGGCATCCCTGAAAGTATGCTAAATGAATACACAAAGTCATATACACACACACACACTTGTTGTACTGGCAATTTACGTACATCCGAAGAAAAATCGATAACGGTATAACATAGAAAGCGGAAAGTAGTTTTTCGTTGCAGTAAACTTCAAAATTCAAGGTAAATAATTTGACATATTTTTTAATAAATTTTAATAAATTTGTTAGTCCTGAATGTCGTCACAGTTAATGTAATCGCTTCTCGTACTGAGAGATTATCTGTTATTTTCTATTTATTCACAGCATTTGCCACAATGGGTATTAGATTCTTATGCTTTATCATGGCTATAACAGCTGGCCACGTCGTGTGGGCATATGCGCCCATATCGAAGGAAAGCATTTTTGCTGATGTTCTTCTCACTGAACTGTTGAATCGTATGGACAAGGATAATGACCCCCTCAACAACTATTTCGATATAGACTCGGATTTGCCAAAAGGACTGGATCTGGTGTCTCGTTCTTCTAGCCAGAATCTGCCCGAGGACTATGAGTATCGCAATGTTTTTCCTGGTGGGCCAAGTCCTTCCATACGCGATCAGGAATTCTTGCAACACAGCTCTCTGTGGGGTCATCAATATGTATCAGGTGGAATGGGGGAAGGTCCCAATCATTTCCCATCGCTCATTAAGACCGATGCCAGCTTACCAGCCTATTGTAACCCGCCGAACCCTTGCCCCCAGGGCTATGATGAAACTGCTGGCTGCATTACGGACTTTGAGAATACAGCATTATTTAGTCGTGAATACCAGGCGGCCCAGGATTGCACATGCGACAGCGAACATATGTTTGATTGCGCTGGCCAAGATAGCAGTGCTGGCAACAGTGAAATGGCCTCAACAATGGAAAAATTCCTCATGCATCAATTCCAAAGTGACAATGCCATCGACAATGGGAACGCACCTGTTAAGAAACTCTTCGGATTCGCTTCTCCACCTGAATCTAATCCCTATCTGGAGGGCGACAAACTACCTATCGCTGCCAAGAAAGGCAATCACGTCAAGGCTTAAAATGATATGGCAGATTTGTGTCATTCTATCGCTTTGTCCCCACAGTAGGCTTGAATGACAGATGTTAATACCTGGTCAATAATTTGTTAGTTAATGTATGTAAATACGATATATCATATACTACTACGTCTGCACTAAACGATAAAGTATAACATCAATATGTACACATAAGTATTTCAATTCTTATCTTCCGCCCGCCCTCCCCAACTTTCTTAAAAATGTGTCACAAAGTATTAAAAATGCTACAAATACGCAGTGTTGGATTATTATTTTCGAAAAATATAGAATCGATTTATGGAGATAATATTAATAATTTTTCTTCTAAATATTTAAATGTTGTAAAGTGTTGCGTAAAAAGTTTACAGTTTGTTTATTGTAATTCAATGTAGTTCGTTCGATCCAGCACTGTACGTAGTGTATATAGAAAATGCATAAATTTGAATGTTTTTAGTAAAATACTTCAATAAAATATTGGTAACCATTCAAAAATTATATTTATTAAATAAATAAATGCAATATGTTTTCGTCTTCGGGAACATTAGGGCATCGTACGAAGTCAGTAATATTGAATTTTTTGTATATGAGCGATTTTCTATAATCGATTGTCGATTACGCAATAATTTTCGAAAACAGTTTTGCTAATGGAACGAAATGTCTTTACAAAAGCAGTCTTCTAAAAGACTTTTATGTGGAATATGCCTTACGTGATACTTCTTATATGGAAAAGTGTCATCAGAGACACTTTCCACAAAGAATAATGCAATTTTCATATAGAAAAGTACCGTGAAAGACACTTTTCATATAGAAAAATGTGATGCAAAACACATTTGCTGTCACGAAAGACACTTTTCATACAGTAAAATATTATGAAAGAAACTCTTTCATACAAAAAAAGGGTCATGAAAAAACTTCGTATGTAAAAGTGTCACGTAAAACACATTTTTTTAAGAAAAATGCTATGCAAAACACTTTTCATTTGGAAAAGAGTAAGGGTAGAAGTTCATACAGAAAAGAGTAATAGAAAACACTTTTCACATAAAAATAAGTGACATGAAAAGTGCCGTGAATGACATTTTGTCCATATAGAAAAGGGCAATGGAAGATACTTTTCACATAAGAAATGGTAAAATGAAAACCAATTTCCACATAGAAAAGTGAAATAGTCTTTTTAATATAGAAGCGCGTATTAGGGCACTTCGTATGAAAAATGTCTTTCAAAGCTTTTCTTATTATGAAGTGTCTTCCAACATATTTCATATGAAAAATATCTCCCAAGATACTCCTTTTTTGGCTTTAACTATGCTTAAACAATAAAACTTATTTGTACTAAATTCATTCATAATGGTATGCATTCCGCAACAATATTACATTTACTTTTCTTCTTTTCCAATTATTTGATGTTTATTTGTGACGAAATCAGGACGGATTTAAGAAAGTTCGTTTACGACCCAGTCAAAACTTGATGCCAACTAACAAAGTAGTTGCCTGTAATTGTAATAGTTAATTTAACTTATTTTAAATCAACTACGGATTTTTCAACTACACAGCTACGCACTTTTTTTTAGATGTAGTAGCCATTTTATATTTTGGCATATCGCAATGTAACACACATTCAGCCATTATGGAGCAATGGTCTACATTAGCAATAACATCCACTGAGATAATACGCTAAGTATGTAAATTGTTTGCTTATAGTTTGATACGATGGGGGGAAAAAATAATTTACTACTATCATATTTCATCCACTATTTCGTATACTAAATCTTTATTTCGCTCAAAGATGACATTTGAAGTATGTATGTGTGAGAGCTGTAGCGGTATTGCAATTTATGGTGCATGGAATCCCCTTTTTAAATATAATCAGTTATTTGTCGGTGGTGTTTCTTAGTGCAGTATACAGCGAGACATCCGTCTAACTATTGGATATACGGCCTTTCTTTAGTAAACAAAAGGAGAGGCAATTGAAATTATAGAACCTCATATTTCAAAAAAGATGAAACAAGTTATTTTAGCCATATATTCCAAAAGAAAATAATAGGGTTTTTATAGCGGAATGATTCAGGTGATATAAATCGGTGTAGAATTCAGTCAAAAAAGATTCTGCTTTTTCCTATGCTTGCCAGAAATATTTAGCTCATGGAAGCAACAGATTTCAGAAAATGATAAAATGCTTCTGATTGAAATACTGATATTCCAAGGCACTTAAACTCAATTTCTCTCAGAATATCTGCAACTACCATCAAAAATTACTGAAAAAAAGATACTACGTGATGTAGTACGATTTCTAGTTATTAACGTATTAGCTCTGTGCGTAAATCATACTTTGAAGAAAGAAAAAGAAAGATCCGAATTTAAAGGAGGCTCTTAGTCACAAAACAGCTGAAATTCAAAATCAAATATTTCAAGCAATGCTTCAAGCGGTATGAACATCCATTGTTAAAAATATTGAGGAACATGAACTCGTTGCAATAGCAACATGTTACGAATCGTCAATGAGTCATTGCTGACAGTTGTAATTGCAGAAATTATTGATGCAGCCTCTTTTACGGAATTAGTTAATTACTGAATTACAAAAAAGATTTTTAGACAACGGCGATCTACTAAATCCCTTAACTATTTCCAATGGATTGGATGTGGCTTTTGAAAATCAAAAAGGAGCCAATGGATATGAATGGATTCATCCAATTTTTAATAATATGGCGAATTGAAGAATTCAGTCGTTTTAAGGAAGGAATTTTTATCATTATACTAGCTGACCCGGCAAACGTTGTTTTGCCTTCAAAATGTTAATGTGGTAAAAAAAATTAATTGCAAAAATCGCATCTCCAACGCCATCTATCACTTCAAATAAAACCTTTTAAACCTTCCGGAATACTCTACCAATAATTTAAGACCAAAATGAGCCAATTTGGTCCAACCGTTTTCGAGCTTTAGCGAGACTAACGCACAGCAATTGATTTGTATATATATTATTATTATATGTATATTGAATGTGACACGCTTGGAGAAATATTTAAAAACAAAAAATAAAAACTATTTAAAATAATCGAAAATTTTGTTCTTATATGGATTTTTCTTCCAAATCTATCGTTGACGACATTGTTGTTTTTAATAATTCCAAAATTATGTTCTCCAAGAAAAGATGTTGTGGATACTGCACGGAATCATTTTGTATGAAGTTAGGGATGTTAGTCATATGGTTTTTATAAAGTGTTCTCGTGAATGCCGAATACATTCTGTTCCTTTTTCCTTTCCCTTCCATTTTGTTTGCTAATTTGAGTTTTGAAGAGAGATAAAAATTTAGTCGAAGTCAAATGAATACGGTGGTTATACGATAAAATTTGTTCACAATGTTAGATGATGCGTCACCTTGGTGCACAATCTATTACTTTTCCACAAATCTAATCTTTTTCGACGAATTTGCTCTCTCAAACGGCGCATAAATTATATCGTTTATTGTCTGAAAAGAATTCTGGTTGGAAAACAACATTACCATGACTTTGACGTAGCTTTTCTGTTTCGGTTCAGTTGGAAGACGGGAATTTAAGTGATCAGTTCCTGGCTCTTTTTTGGCAGAAAATTTACATAGGAAAAAGTACGGATTTTGTACATTTTATACTACTTTCTTTTTTTTTATTTCTCAAAAATATCTTTGATATCGGGAACCCAGTGCGAAAAAGACGTCTACGGTGGTTGGCGCAAAATCAGCTTTTTTAAATATATTAAAAAGTTGATTTTTTGACATCCTCAAGCATATGAAATGTCGAATAAAAATTGATATTTGTATAATACAAAATTCAGAAACATCGAAGGAAATTATCTTCTAAAATTTTCTCAACGCTTTTGCATTTTTACTTTAAGTAGTGCTACGAGTTAATTGAAGGCTTCGTTCGATCTGTTTCTTTTTCAAAACGTAGTTCTAAACAAACTTCATTGTTGTTTTGAAATTACCGCGACAGAAACACACGTGAAAGAAATTCAAGCGCTAAGTAATTTTATGAAGGTAAGGAAATATATAATTTAAACATGTTTGCTCTATAAAGTGCTTGTCATTTTTAACCATTAAAGGATGGACTATCGTTCGGACATATAAATGCAAATCCGGACGATCGTGAACAATGCTAATAGTTAATAATTTAAGCAATGATCTTGAAAAGTATCCCGTGATACTTTCTTCATGAAAAGTATCTTCCATAACAATTTTCTACACGTATTGAGTGCACTCAATAAAATTTTTTTATACGAAAAGTGTCTTCCATTGGATTTTTGCTTTATGAAAAGTACTTTCTATAACTTTTTTCTATGTGTTCCCTCTCAATATAAAACATGTCTTCCATGACAATCTTTTATATGAGAAGTCTGTCTTTTCAATACGAACAGTGTCTTTCATGATACTTATATAAGTTTGCTCCACTATACATTTCTATATGAAGAGTGTCTTCCATATGAAAGTGACTTCTATGACACTTTTTTATATAATGCGCTTGCATGGCATTTTTCTATATAAATGTTGTTGAAGCCACTTCTCTATGTAAACAAATGTCTTCCATGACACTTTTTCATCTGAAATATGCATTCCAATACACTTTTCTGAATTAAAGTGTATGTCAAGGTAATTTTTTACATGAAAACTGTCTCCCTTACACGCCAGACTTCAAATAGGGAAATGTTAAAGCTCACTTCTTCTATTTACATAAAAAACTTTTGCTTGAAAACATATAAAAACTCTTGAAAGATAATTTGTTACAGTTTCTCTTATAAAAAAGTTCAAGTATAAAAGTGTCATAGAATAGGGAAGATTCCCTTTTCATAGGGAAGCTTACATTGGGGTACATTTTCCATGTAAAAATTTCTTAGAAATCATTATTGCCATCTATTGGAAAAAATAATCTTGTAGATATTGTATTGAAACATATTTTCAATACAATACAATACAATACGATGTGGCTTGGAGAACCTGTTTTGACTAATACTTATCAAAATGCGATTTGAAAAAGGCATCTTCGAAGATATTTTTTTCAGTTAGGGAAATTGTTTAATGGTTGTTGTGTAAGTGAAAAATTCTTTTGCAGGCATTATGGAAAAGCTTCTAATTTAGGATGATAAAATGGGGAACGAAAACTGAATATATTGCCACGTTTTTCTGGAATCTCTCATATAATTTGAACGATTTACCGAAATATTCTCGTGAAATTTCTAATTGAAATGTGAATTTCGATGCAATTGCTTTACAAAGTGTGACCTTCGCTTTCTGGTTCCTTCCATATAAAATTGACCGAATTAGCAAAAGACAATGTTTGTTTCATAATTTGCGTTAAGGCGTAATTTTCAGTATAATGTTGGGTATAGACTACTATGTAAAGGGATTAGAATAGATGTTCGTCTTTTCAAAATTGAATTGGAAATATTGATTAAAAATTATATTGTTACTCGGATGCAAACCGATTGGAGTTCAGTTTCAAAAATTAATGTCTTACAACCGTAGATACTAATTAATACTATTTCTCTATATAGTCATTGATGAAGAATCTTGAATATTGTACAAAGAATTACATCTCACAGGCTTGACGATAAAACATCTAAAAGCCCAAAAATTGACTTTTATAACACAAACTGACTTCTCAACTTTTTCATAACACAAAAGCCTATTTCAACTTTTTCACTTTTTCCTACAAAAAGTCGTTTAATCGAAGTTGGATTTATATAACATAGCAGTAATGATCGTCAACACTTGAAAATAACAGATTCAATCCATACATTCATATACTTCGTTCATTTGTTATAAATTCAGTAAAATAAGGTATACAAGTATTTGTCCAAAAACAAAAAAAAGCCTGAGAACGAAAATAAACTCTATTGCCAAACCATTTCACATCTCGTAAAAATTTATCGGATGAAGATCTATACGTGACAACTGTCTGGCCATAATTTATGCACTGGTTTATTATATACGAGTATGTATATATGCATATACATAGTGAATCGAAGCATGGAATTAATTTGCTATGAATATGAGTCGAAATTAAACTTCTAACGGTTTTTTTTAACAAAATCTCAAAATCAAAACCGAAACTAAACGGAGCTTTTATAAGGCCTCTCGACATACTTTAGATGTATTATTATGAAAATTAAACTTAAATGACGATTGGGTTTTCGATTCCAAAAATAAGTTGAGTGCTTCGGAGTCCGTTTCAGACATCTCGACACAGCAATTTTAAATGTTTTAGTACATCGTCGTATTTATTAATGAAGCAATAAGTTTTTTTTTTTTTTTTTTGATATATCATTTACTAATAACAATATGAATAATATAGATATAATAAATATGGCCCTCTTTTAAATAATCAATAATAAATGTCCAGTAATTCGCTGTCAAATATTATAATATAATCTATAACTTTAAGACCATGGGAATATTTGAAATATTCAAATCGCTGGACTTAAATCAGTTTAATCATTTGTTACATCTACCGATAGCGAAATAATTTAATTTTTCTTCAAAACGCAATGGAATCTGCCTATCTATTTGCCATTTGATGCTATAATTTAATACATACGGAATGTTGGTACCAAAACTTGATAATTTCAGCATTGTGTAGAGCGAGAAACATTTTGGAGCTTTTCAATTTAGAGAGGCATAAAAAATTCCATTATGAACTGCGTGCCATCCATAAGAAAATTTACATTTCCTGGCAAAAATTCAGTAAGAGAAAAGCCTGTTAGACTTTTGCCTCTAAGTTTTGCTGGGAAATATAAAGTTCATTTAAAATTAGATTATAAATACAGATTATATTTGCGGTTCATTAGAATTGTGTATCCTTTTTGACTTTTTTTTTAGGTGCTACCGATGTATTCTGCGGATAGTTAGCATATTGAAGTAGCTCAATTATAAGTTCGTAATCGATTGATAAAAAAAAAAAAAAAAAAAAAAAAAATTAATTAACTTTCAACATTGTTTAATGTATTTCAATTTTTATTCCATTTTTTTAATGTAACACTAAGTGTTTCAGACTTATTTTTGCACATGGTTTCAAACTAATCGAGACGCTTTCCATTGGATGCCCTCTTATTGCATGCGGATACCGCTTACACCCATGACAATGTTAGGTGATGACTGCGTCACCGCTTCAGATTTTTGCTACAAGTGTGAAAGATGAGATTTCGTCCTAATTCAACAGTTTCAGTTATTTACGTGAAAGCATAATGCCAATCGTGTTTCCAGTGTTCGCTAATACTTGACGGGCATCGTCTAGTTTAATACTTGTAAAATCATTGCTATCTACGTCCAAGAGCTTGTCATAAAGGCACAGCAGCCGCGATGCTTCTGTATCGGGCGTGGTGTTAATAATATAGATGCCTTCCTTATGGGCCAAGGTACCGATTTCGAAACCTCGTTCATGTTCCCACTTTAGCGTGATCTGTTTAACAGTAGGGTTCCGATGTGCACCAAAAAGCCATGGAGTTTTACTTTTCTGTGACCTTGACGTAGAAATATTATTGTGCTGTGGTGGCGCCTTGTCCATGTTGCCTGTGGCATTGTTATTTTCCTTTAGCGTGTTGTAATCGATTTCGTCTACGACCTCCTCGTGGTGCCGGTTGTCTTCCTTCTCATGTGCATGTTGCGTGTTGGCATTGTCTGTTTCCGTTTGGGGTTGTGGTCTTAAACTCATATTATTCTGGTGGTCGGTCTTATCAATCATTGTTGGTTGCATCAACGCGTAATTATCTGAATTTCCTCTCAAATGTTGTATTTGTTGAAGTGGTTCGAATTTCTGCTGCTGTTGTTGCCGAATAACTTCGTAGTTTGTAAGATCTTCCGGAGTCTTTTTTGTAAAACTCCGTGCAATGTGGTATGGCGGTGGATCCAAAGGACCATTACCATTGGCTTGTCCCATAGGCATTGGTTGTTGTTGGTGTTGTGATGTTTGTGGGATGTGGAAATAGATCTGTTCTGCTTCTTGTTGGGGCTGATGTCCGACTTGTTCCTGTTGGTAATGCTGTTGCTGCTGCTGCTGATAATACTCTTGCGGTGTTAAGGACGAGGAATACTGTTGATACACCTGTTCGGTATACGCCTGTAAATTGTGATTATTCTCGTAGAAAATATGGCCGTTTGGTACAACCACGCTATGCCGCTGTTGCTCTTGCTGCCAAGTGACACTGGAAGGGGGAAGTTGTTGTAGCAGCAACTGTTCACCCTCGTCTGTAAGGGGTGAATGAAGATCGTAGGCAGTCACGTACGTAGCACTTTGATTGCTGGGCACAAATTCAACAAACTCCTGCTGGCTGCCGGCGTAGCGTGGGCTCGCTATGATTTTAGCTTCTTGCACTCCCACGTCTTTGCTATACAAAGACTCTTCGAAAGGCTTGGTAGTTTGATTGCGACGTATATATTTGGCCATTAGCCGCAGCTCTTTTGGATAGGGTGTGGGAGACCGCATTAAGAAGTCCTTAGAGGCCGCAGGTACAAAGTTAACATTATCCCTTAGCTGTGATGTGCCGCCGTAGGCATTCGAAGGCAAGGCGAGGGGCTTTGTCGGTAACGCAGCCGCCGCTTCTGCTGGAAGCGTATCTTTTCCAGTACTGACCTGTTTACTAGTCGTAGGGGCCGTCTGATTTGTGTTCAATATTGTGGTTTCTTCGGCAAAACAAATTCGTCTAGTGGGGCTGACACAGTTGTTGGCGGGTGCTTGTGGTCGTCGTATACTGTTGTACAGCTCTTCCGATTCTGCTTTGACCGGCGCATTATGCTTGGAACCCAACTGCGGTAACATAAAACAAGTCAAATGGGTTTTCTTAGTTGCATCCGCATACTGCAGGGGAACCAATGGCTGGGCCTGGTTGTTGCTTATCCACAGTGAAGTTAAGTTAACCAGACTGAATACCGATACCGGTAATGTGGCTATGTGGTTTTGCACAATATTTAATACTTTCAGTTTAGTTAGATGACCGATATTGCTAGGCAATTCGGTTATTTTGTTACGGCTTACGCTTAAGACACTGAGATTAGAGCACGAGCATATTTCCTCAGGCAGCTGGCGCAAATCATTGTCATCGGCGAAGAGATATCGCAATTTCCTCAGCATACCTATAGTGCTCGGCAACCGCATTAGCTTGTTATGACTGATCACCAATTCTTCCAAATTCTGCAGATTCGATATGCTGTCCGGCAGTTCCTTTAGCTCATTCGATTCGCATTTGAAGGTGACCAAAGACTTTAGCATGCCTATGCTAAATGGAAAGGAAGACAAATCATTTGTGGATATTGAAATCACCTCCAAGTTGTGCCAATTACTAATTTCATTGGGTAAGGAATTGATAAAGTTTCCATTTGCTTCGAAATGTTGCAATTCTCGCAATTTTCCCACAGCTGGAGGCACGGCCCGTATCTGGTTGAAATCGAACCAGAATTCCCGCAGCTGCTTCAGCTCTCCTATAACCTCGGGCATCTTAGTGAACTCATTGCCACCTATATCCAAACGTTGGAGACTTGTTAGTCTCTGCATCGACTTTGGCAACGAAATCAAGTTGTTCAGCCTCAGCTCAACTATGCGTAGATTCACCAGACGGCCAAAGTTGGCAGGCAGAAATTCCAGGTATGTCTCATTCAACAGTAATTCCTGCAGTGATATTAAAGATGTAATGGCATCTGGCAGTCGCTGGAGGGTATTAAAACTCAAATCCAAGTGTGTCAAGTGTTTGCACGATTTAATACTCTCAGGGACACTGGAGATGTAATTGCGGCTTAAATTTAGTTGCTGCAGCTGACGCAGTGTACCTACCGCCTCGGGGATTGTTTCAATGTTATTGTTATTGGCCTGCAAAACCTTAAGACTCTGGCAGTAGAACAACTGTGGCGGCAGGTTGTTAATACGCGTAGAGGTAACATGGAGCTCTTCCAAAGTTCTTTCATGTTGCCACACGTCGGGGAATACCTCAGTGAGTACAGTATTGCTATAGTCTAACTTCGTAATGACCTCCTCGTTCTTGAATTGCAGACAAGGAAAGCATTTCGATAAAGGCATTCTTGTGTTGTAGTGGTGGTAGTTGCTCTTGGAGTGGATAAATAGGTAGATGGCTAAATACTATGTAGGTAGTTTACATCAAGAGGGAGTGAGTGATGAGTGGTGAACACAGATCGATCAATATCACAAGAAAGGCACTAACGAAAAACACGACGGCCACGGCGACGGCGAGCTGTTCATCAAATGCAAACTGGTGTAAATAGGATAGAGATGTAGACTAATTTGGATTCGGTTTCTTCTGCGGCGGAGTCTAACTATAACACTTCCATTTTTGTTTTCTTTTTCGGTTTTTTTCTTTTTGTTTATGATTAATGCTTTCTTCGGTAGCTCCAATTGTTTTTGTTGAATTTCTGTAATAGAATACATCGACGTTTAGAGTTGTAAATGAATACAAAGTAATCACGAAGCCGGTATTCATTACTGCTCACTCCCGTTAACTTCCCGCACACGGTTGCAATGAAAAATGAGCTTCAATGTGAAACGTTAGTGCGGGAAATATTTGAAATCAATATTGGAAAACAAACCCATTGAAGAGTGAATTGTTAAAGATCAATCCGTAATTGATTTCCAATAAACTAATTTAAATATTCACTATTAGCGATATCAAGCGTTTTCATATTCATATTTATATATATAATATTTATTAATCAATCAATGCCTATTTGGGGGCTACATAATTGGAGCATTACAAATTATGAGTTATATCGACATACATATACAAAAATAAAAAAAATCTCTCATAAGTTCTCAACACACATTTTTCAAAAATACTTAGTAATTATAATCGTAAAACAGAATAAATTGAAAAATAGGTAGTAACAATTATCAGAGAACATTTTTGTGTATCCACACCGAAAATTATTGTGAAACATTAAACTAGTAACTCATCAGATTATGCTTGAGTTGGTTAGCAAGACTGCAAAGTTTCATAAACTAAACTAGACCATAAACAACTTTCAAAAATCCTGCTATGAGAACTTGAGTGTTTCCACTCGAAGTGAGAAGTCGGTAGTAACATGAAAGATATTTCAATTCAAAAAACCATTAAAAGTACTTGCCATAAGTTTCATAATGTGTCCCGTACATGATGTAAGGCAGTAAAATAGCGTGACCGGCAAAATAACATCAAGGCTATGAAGTTTTCTCAAACGAAATTTATTTTCGAATATATTCAATCAATATGATTGGCGAATTTTAATTTATAATCAATTTCAAAACTCAGACAACAGGACGAAGGCGTGGAAATGACAACCATATTTCGCAATGTTACGAAAATTGAACATTTGGTTCAATTTAGTTTGGCGATATTACTATTTACACTATTTTATAGACAAATTCGAGCTTCTAAGTCTTGGAATAGAATCGTGAACGGAACATGTGTTACTGAACATGAACAAATCATTATCATTTAAATACATCATAAACAGGACAGGAATTAGTATTGAGCCTTAAAGGTAAACAAGATGAATCCAACGTCTTACTGAGATCTAAAACAGCTAGCACTCCAGCCCGTTTACCATCTAGTGATCGCCTTATACCATCGGTAAGACTAATCATAAGGGAATTAGCACTGTGATGCCGGCGGAAACCCTACTGACAACACATATCTCTTAAGATGGTTACCTATTTCATTCTTTAACAACATTTTCAGGATTTTAGAAAGAACAGGCAATATGGATATTGAGTTCAGTTCAGGTCAGATGTGTCTTTTTTTTTTACAGATGTCACCATATATCTGTTCCTGTCTGACGGAAAATGATAAGTTGTTATAATCTTATTCATTAGATGAAGAGTAGTTTATAATGGTTCTAACTTACAGTTTGTGAATGACATGAAATGTTTGGGAGTCTTATTAGATGATAAGCTGCGTTTTGAGAAGCACATTAATCATGTTGTTTTAAGTGTTAACTATGCATTGAGGCAGTTATACACAACTAATTTGTCGCTCCCGCTGTATGTGAAAAAGCAACTGGTTCATGCCATAGTTATGCCAAGTATTATGTACTGCTTAGAGATATACTCTGCTACTAATCAAAAATATATGAAACTCCTTCAATTATGTTTGAACAGAGCTGTTCGCTACAACTTTTCTCTAAAGGGACGTGTACATATAACACCTTTTGTGATTAAATTTCTGGGATGTTAATTTCCTGCATTTGTCGATGTACGATTGCTGTTGTGTTTTTACAAAATATATTCTAGCCAATGTCCGCGTTTCCTATACGAATTTTTTAAATTTTGTCATTCCGTTCGTAGAAGGCAATTGTTTATCCCCAAACCTTGCCATCTTACAGCACGATCTTTTCATGTAAGAGTAGCTCGTAGCTGTAATACATTGCCAAATGAGCTTAGAAATTTAAATGTATCATACACAACATTTCGTAATAGACTTATCTACCATATGCAGTTGACGTAGGTGAATATTCTTTACATCTTACATCTTCTTTGACATCTTAATGCTTGCATTTACGAGTGATATTTATTAATTATTGGTGTATTTATTGGTTGGTATTAAATGTATGATTTTATGTGATCAATTTTTATTTTATATACATTTTTACATTTACTTCGGAGTAGTATTTATTTCAATTTATTGTGATTTACCAACAAAAAAAAAAAAAAACCTTGCAATTTGGCCTGACCTACATATATACATCATTCAATATTTAATTTTTTTCATTATTTTTATTTCCCTTCATATCGCATTCTTTGTGGTGCACTTCAATTTGAGCGTTATAGGCAATTAGTTACTAGTTAATTTAATTTTATATTCTAAGTTATATTTTGTTTTTCAAATTCAAGTAGTATTTATTTTATGCATTTTGTAATTTGTTTAATATTGGCCAAAAGGCTTTAAATTACAAGACTGTTCAATAAATGAAATGAAATGAAATGAATGTGACTACAAACAGATGGTAAATTTAATTAAATAAATTTTGATATGCTTTGTATCGGTCTCATTGTAAGTTGCATTGTAAACTTCAGATTCATTAATAATTCCAAAGTTTAAACTATTTTCCTTATCATCTGAGGGTTGAATGCAAGATTGAGGTGTATACTAGAAAGACACAGATATAAAATACGTATTTGGAAGGTCAAGGGCAATATCACAGATTTCCTTATCACGGTTGTTAACTCCGGCCGCTTTAATGCGACGCCGAAAGTCAGAAGAGTTCTTTAAACCGCTAAACATACAAATTCCATATGCTCATATGATTCGCGGGCAACTGCACAATATTTCTTGTAAGCTAACCTCCTTGTTTCTTTTAACCCTTTTTACACTAGGCTGGTCGAACCACCTAACTAACATTACTAGCGCAAATAATTTTAGTTTTTTTTTTTCGGATACATGAAGTTTGTATAAAGATTGTAAAATTTTGTTTGGAATGATAAAGTTGCGTATCAGAATTGTTTGTATTGAAAGTCTGTAGGCGGAAAGTCCGTAGCATTTATACATCACAGTTAAGCTATCATAGTTTATTGCACTATAATCACGTTATTTCGAAACGTACTTGATCATGGAATGAGTTAAGGGGTGGAAAACAAAATTGGGTACTTCGCGAAATTGGAGCTTTGCCACTAACTAATGTGTAGTCTATCAATGAATATGAGCTATTTCTCTTATTAAAATAGGGGAGAATATTACAATGAAGGATAGATAAATGACACTTATTTATCATATCTACAATAACTACGGTGTTAAATCTTGAAGATATGTCAGCTATATGGGCTTCCATGTAAGGCTTCACGAACAAATAAGGCTTCTCAAACATTAGAAACAACATAAGACTCTCACTTTATGACCATTCACAATGTGTAGAGAAACCTCTCCGCCACGGTGGTTGGGGTGGTCATTTCTATATTTTTTGTATTCTGGGATACCAAAAATTTTGTTTGACACATACGGCTTATATCACGTTTCGAAAACACCAACAATGTTAACAGATCTATTACAGAGAAAGCGCTTTACTTCATTAAATACCTAAAAAAACCTAATATTGATATTATCAGCGTTAGAATATAAATTTTTTTCGTATGGGAGTCACCGACAATCTCACCAAGTTCATAAAATGTTATAAAAATTTCTGTTATGGACAGATACGTGAACAAATAGTGAATAAAAATTACAATATTAAAACTTACATATATAAAAGTTACTGACTAATAACAATACAAGGGGAAAATAAGCAAAAAGCAAAAGACAGTAAATGCTCCGAATACCCCATCCAGCTATCCATATATATGTACAGGGTTGCCCATATTCGACGGACCCATCTGGCAACGCCATAACTTTTGACAGAGATGTCAGATCGCTTAATGACATACCGCGTTTGAAGCGTCAGTCCAAGCAGATTTTTACCATGGAACAATACACGCCACGCGAGCGCTCTGAAATAGTTGAAATTTACATTCAACAGAAGAAGTCAATTGTGAAAACTCAACGTGCTTTTAAAATATTAAAAAATGTGAGAAGTGCGCCTTCTAAGAACACCATTAAGCGTTTATACGAAAAATTTTCGACTGGTGAGGCTCTTTCTAATCCGAAGAGGCCAAATAAAAGTCGACCAAGGCGATCGGCCGAGAATATCGCTGCCGTACGAGCCAGTGTTGAGAGGCCCCCAAGAACATCCCAAAAACGCCGTTCTCAGCAGTTGGGCATGGCTCGGTCCACTTTACAACGGATTATTCGCGTTGATTTGCATTTGTTCCCGTACAAAATTCAATTGACGCAAAGATTGTTGCCTGCGGACAAGCCTCGTCGATTGGAATGGGCCCAACGAGTCATCGAAATGACCGATGATGACGAGCAATTTTGGAACAAAATTATCATGTCCGATGAAGCCCATTTCACATTGAATGGGACCGTAAATAAGCAAAATTGCCGTATTTACGCCACTGAAAATCCTCAGGAGATTCAAGAATTGCCTCTTCATGACGAAAAAGTCACAGTTTGGTGCGGCGTTAGTGCGAAAACGGTCATTGGGCCGTTTTTCTTCCAAAACGAAAATGGCCATGCTGTTACTATCAACCAGGAGCGTTATCGCGACATGATGACCAATTTTGTGATGCCAATTATTCGTCGAAAGCGTATGAGGCAGTTCTGGTTTCAACAAGACGGCGCTCCACCGCACACAAGTCGCATAACAATCGATTTTCTGAAGAATTTGTTTCCGGGCCGTTTGATGTCGAAAAGTGGTGATTTGGACTGGCCACCGCGTTCGCCCGATTTGACGCCCGCTGACTTCTTCTTGTGGGGACATTTGAAGTCAAAGGTTTACGTTAACAAGCCAAGGACCGTAGAAGAGCTCAAGGACAACATTCGTGAAGAAATAGCCGTTATTCCGGCCGAAATGTTGGCGAAAACGATGGAAAATGCTGCAAAAAGGGCACAATACGCCATCAACGCCAGAGGCGGCCATTTGAGAGATATCATATTCAAAAATTGATGTAAACAAATCTACTTGGAACAAATTAAATGAATAAGATTGCCAACCGCCAAATTTTTATTTTTTTCTATGATTTTTTTTTTTTAAAACATGGGTCCGTCGAATATGGGCAACCTTGTACCTATATATGTATGGAAATTTTACTTTATTGCGAGGTTCCAAAGCTAGGGTTCGCAAAGTCAGGTTGTGGCGCTTTAGAATTACCACCAGTGATACTAGAGATTAGCTCTTCCAACGGAAGGAATTTTTGCTTTCTTTATTGAAAGTGATGCTTAATGCCGGTACGGAAGATACTACACAGAAAATTTTAATCGACTTTTCTTTCGGAAGATTATCGATGATTTATTTGATTGATTTCCAACAATGAAATAGGAACAACTTATGTTTATGTCACAATGTGTTTATAAAATTGTGTATTTTTTATTACTATTTTATTTCACAAATTTACAAATATGTTAATAAACATACAGGGTGGCTCAAAATGACCGAAGTGGTGTGAATTGCTTATAACTTTTTATTTAAGACATATTTTTTTAATTTTTTTTTTAATTACAGTAAATTTATGGGGAATATTTTTAGATTAGTTATTAAAAATGATATCCCGCAAGTGGTGGCCATTTTCTGCTTCGCACAAATGTGCTCTTTTTAACACATTTTCCATGACCTTTCGCAAAATGTCCGGTGTTATGTTGTTAATTTCGTCTCGAATATTGGATTTTAATTCGTCAATAGTCCTGGGCTTATTAACATAAACTTTCCCTTTTAAATAACCCAAACGGAAAAAGTCTGGAGCGGTTAAATCCGGGGAACGCGGAGGCCAATTAAAATTGCTTGTACGCGAAATTATTCTTTCACCAAATATGTCGCGTAAAAGAGCCATTGTGGCCCTCGCAGTGTGCGCTGTGGCTCCATCCTGTTGGAACCATATTTGCGGATGGTTTTCCACGGCTGGCCTTACAAAATTTTCCAACATGGCCCGATATCGATCAGCATTGATGGAAATGGCAACACTTCTTTCATTTTCAAAAAAAATATGGGAAAATGATCCTTTCTGAAGAAACGCCGCACCAAACAGTACACTTAACTAGGTGTAATTGTCGTTGATGAAGTACTCTCGGGTTTTCCGTAGCCCATATCCTACAGTTTTGCTTCTTAACGAACCCATTTAATTGGAAATGGGCTTCGTCACTGATAACTAAGTTATGAATAAAATTAGGATTCTCTTGTGCTTTTTGCTGGAAATAAATTGCATAGTCAAGTCGTTGCTGGTAATCTGTCGGTTTCAATTCTTGGACAATTTGAATTTTGTATGGAAATATTCTTATGCTATGCAAAATTCGCTGCAGCGGCCCTCTTGAGATGCCAAGTTGTGTCGAACGTCTCCTGGTTGATGTTTGTGGATTATCCTAAATACTCTCCTGTACCACTTGAATATTGTCATCCGTGTGCACCGTTCGTCGTCTGCCAGCACCAGAAAGGTTCCTTACTGCTCCTTGTTCTCGAAAAATTGCAACAAGACGGTTTATTGTTGACTGAGAGGGTGCAACCTGCACATTACATTGACGACGGTATTCACGCTGAGTCAACACAATGGACCGTTGATTTACAAAGTAAATTTCAACGATTTGGGCACGTTGTTCAGTTGTGTATTGCACCCTTAAAAATTCTCCAAGTCTTCTTTGCAAAATACTAAAAAGAAAAGAAAAAAAAATTATAATAAAAAAGTTATAAGGAATTCACACCACTTCGTTCATTCTGGACCATCCTGTATTATGACGTATAAATGTGGTTATTTCGATTTCAGTGTTGGGAACTAAGAAGAAAGACTCCAATTAAAAAGACTCTCCGCACGAAAAAACATACTGGAAAAATTTAACTTCAAATTTCACGAATTTTACAACCGTTTATTTGCAAGGGGTCTTACCGTAAAACGCAAGTTTAGATAGATTCTCAAAATATATGAATCAGTATTCTAAATTATTTACAGTTTCAAGTACCGAATGGTTTCCGATTTGTTTACCTAATGCTAGACAAGGGTCGACATTTTAATTTGCTGGGCGCATTACCTCAAAATAATCTTAATACAAAAAAACCGACACAACCTGAGCGCTTATCCTCGGTCGATGGTCTGAGCCTCATAATTTTCTGCTAGAAGTTAGGTTTATATATATTGTAAGAAAAAATGTCTACCACCTATTATTATCTTTATTTTTTATACTTTTTATTTTAAGAAAATATCCCGACCATCTGCCAAAATGTACCCTGTGTATTGTTCCCAATATTTACGGTACCTAGCCGTTATTGGTGGCGACTGATACCTGACTTCTTCTTTAATTCGATATAACTTTTGGCCAGACAACCCACTGTTACCAAGCTGGTCAAGAGCTCCCCATTTCTTGACCGCCAATACTTATTCGAACTTACATCCTTGTGTCTTTCCCTCGAATAGTGTTTCAGCTGATATTTCTTTGCGCTCTTTTTTTCGGTTTTGCCTTCTTAAAAATCCTCGACCTAAAGTTTTCGTATTCTACAAAGGACTCGTGAGACGATCCACCACCTGTCTTTGCACCTCGAAGACACCCTGGAATCGTCTAAACCTAGTGAGAAGGGCTTTGCTCTAGTCCCTCTAACTTTGCATACTGTACGATCTTCGCAGTAACAGTCCATGGCTGGTCCTTTCAAAAAATGATGCAGATTCACAATTAATTTTTTCTAGTCGTATTTGTACTCTTCACGAAGTGCGTCGATAGTGGGGCACATTAAACCAAAGCAACCTTAACAAAAGAACTTCCTAACCTGATCGCTCACCCTCGGTTAATGGTCTAAACCTCGTAATTTTCTGCGAGACGTTATGTTTATATATAATATATTGTAAGAAAAATTGTCTAATACCTGTTATTTCGATTATATTTATTTATTTTTATTTTTTTTTATACTTTTTATTTTAAGAAAATATCCCACCACTACTTGGGCGTACTACCCGTTTTTGTTGGTGGCTATGCGGATGGATGAGATGGCCGCCTCGTCGTGGCCACAGTAATTTCCGAAATAGATTTAGTTTAAGTTTAGTTTGCTTTAAGTTTAGATTTAGCTCTCGTTCTAAGGTTAGTTTTAATTCACTTTATGTGTGGCGCTGGCCTACTTTAGATTTAGCTTTAGCTCGCTTTAAATTTAAATTTCAAGATAGCTTTCTTAATAAAATTGTTCGTTTCCTTTTTTTAACTTCAATTTATTTTAAGAAAAAGGCACAAGACAAAGCTGGATTGGTTTAATTTATTTCTTTTTGGAAGAATCTGTGACTGTGGCTGAAGGGACAGAATTTCCATTTGATGGCGGCCTATTGCTATCAGCTAACAGCTGCCAAATATTTCCCCGCTAAAATTTAGGGAATTTTTAGCAACGCTTTCAACACATACACACCAAAAATTCCAGGTATAACCTCCACTGAGGCGAGTGAAGTGATGCATTTTTAAAAATTTTTATTGTGCTGCCAAAAGCACATTTCTGATCCGGCTGCAACAGTCTTTATGCCTCGGGAGATTTATAATTACTATTTTTTAAGTATTTTTTACTTGACTTTTTACAGTTCTTTTGCCAATTGGAAAGTCAATTTATCTCAAGTATAAGTACAGGGCAGCAAAACCAATTTCAGGACTTATTGAATATACCTATACTTGATATCGATTGTGACACAGTGATTAATTGCAAATAATTAATTTGTTTTATATATTTATGCAACTATCTATAAAAATTCCTTACAAGTAATACGTTTACTTTATTTATTTAACTAATATCTTTTCACAAATGAACATAAACAATAGTATCAGAATCTGGCACAAATTTCTAATTAAAGTGCTTTTAATTTTCCTGTAGATATTGAATGAGAATATCTGATGCAGTTTTTATACAAATGATGCAAGAGTGGGGTACCGAAAATGGAAATGAAATTGAAAATATAGCTATAATTACTTATTTATATACTGAGTGCAATGGCTATAACGTGGGTTAATCGCAGGTAATATAAAACAACGAAACATTATTAAATATTCTTGAAAAGAGTGTCACCACTACCAAGCAAAAATCAACAAATCTTACAAGTTCTAAAAGATAATGAGGATATATAAATATATTGTTTTGGGATTTTTTCAAGGACTAACCGATGCTGTTACCGGACTAGAAACTTGGTTTTGACTCGGGCTGTGCGACTCGGGGTATAACCAGAGTGCTGAGTCTCCGAGCATAAGCTCTAATCCACTTCGAAAAATTAGTCGGACTGTTAATGAGAGACATAATAATTTTTCTTTTTTTCGTTTAATCCCTCCTGTGCGTCGCTGAACATGTGGAACCAGATTCCCGCATAAAGACATCCACAAGGTAACATGTGTATCTTCTGCTGAAAACAAAAGGAACCTGATTAGTCATGTGGTAATAGACGAAGGACATAATTCAGTGTCATGGATGTGCCTTTGATCCGAGGTGCTAACATAGACACAGATTACCACCTGCTTGCAGCCAAGGAACGTACTAGATTGAGCAGATCGAAGTAAGTACGTAACCAGTCGCTAAGCTACATAGCCCCGAAATAGCCAGAGCCTACTTCACCAAACTCTCTCAATTACTGAAACAAAATGCCCCTAGTTCTGATATTCCTAACACACTGTGGCAACATAGTCGTAGTGCGCATTCTATAGCAAATGTCGCATAGTTTATCAAGAAAAAGATGCTGCAACGCTGCTGCTAATTTAACGGTTGCTGTTTGGAGAAGAGACGATCTTTTAAGCGTAAGAAATGATTATGGAAAGTGCGAGACAGTAAGGATGCAGAAAAATACAGCGATAGTGAACGAAAATTCTTTTAAATGGTAAAAAATAAAAGTTATGGCAAAAGGCTACCCTCCTGTAAGGACAACCATGGAAATCTGATCACAGATACGTAGAATGTGCTGCAACTATGGAGAAAGCATTTCCATTGTGTAAGCTCCTAACGGCACAAGTGAAGTAAAACGCCAATTATCGACGACGGCATAGAAACAAAAAAACTGAGAATACTGATCGTCTACCAGGAGAGATATTTAAGAACAGTGGCAATAAGCTGATGATCTGAAAGCATCAGCTCCTAACCACGATTTAGCTCAAGGAATGTGCACACCATTATTGGAATTTATCAGGTATGTTCCAGATTCTACTTTGAAGTAAAAGTAGTTTGAAATCACTTCAATTTGACACTTGGGTGTTCTGAATTTTACTTTTTACTTTTCATTTCTGTTTTGTTTTCGAACATCAAATCGTAGTGAATTGCATTGTTCTAGAAACTACTTTTAGGCAAAAAGAAGTGGTTTAAAAATACTTTGAAATTTTATTGTAAAATAAAAATTTTTGTAAGTAAACATGTAAGTATAATAAATAAAAGTGGTCAGATTCCTTTGGTTGAATAAAAGTTTTCCTTGTTTGAAGAGGAAAACACAAGAATACAACGCAGAATGCAATAATGCTACGTTTTATGCAAAACAATCCAGACCTGGAAAAAGGGGACCATGTAAAATTGGAAGAATTGTGGAATCTTTTTGCGGCTTAGTAATTTCCACGTGAGTTCCATCAGTGCATTCTACTGCATCGGGAATACCAAATTTTTGCACGAAGTGGCGCTTAGACAAATTTTGTTCATCAACTGTCATTTTCAATTTAATCCGCCTAGGACAAATATATTTTTCTAGAACAATAAGCACTCGATTTAAAATTTTGCAGGTGGTGCTCCGTGCTAAGGCCACATTAATGTCTTTTCCGACCCCTCGTTGAAATCCTCCTTCTGCTAAAAATCTTAATGTGGCAGCAAGCTGTAGTTCTGTTGGAATGGATGACTTGGACAGTCTCAATTTTATGCAATGTAAAATGTTACGAAATGCATCTTTGTTGATGCGATAATTTTGTAAAAACCTAATAGTTTTTATTAAAAGTATATTGAATGTACTTAAGTACATACATGTGTGTACTTACGTAATGTCGCCCATATCCAGAGGATTTGAGAGGAGAGAATTTTTATTAGTCCTTATTATTTATTTATCCTTTAATTGTATGGAAAAAAAGCACAAATAGTAGTTTTAATAACTACATTTTATTTTCCAGTCAATATCAGCTGTTTACAATTTCTGTTTTCGAACTTCATTTCATATGAGAAAATTAAACAACAAACCACTTCATTTGGAGAACATCCAAAACAAAATGTTAAATTTTCAAATCGTATTTTACTTCAATTCCACTAATTTTTTGGAACATACCTGTATATGTATTACGTTCTGTGTTTAAAAAATACGATCCTGCTGTATGTACCAAATACCGCGATGTTAGTCTTTCGTCCATTGCTTATAAGGTTCCATCGAGTGGATATTGGAAAGACTGCCTCCAGTAGTCCGATACTGGAAAAACAGTATAACCGCCATGACCAAGTTTTGTAATCTTGCAAAGTTCAAACGCCTTTGTAAGACGACAATGACTGACACGAAGTTTTCAAGTGCGCAATTTTATACTAAATAAGGATTTAGACATGGCGACAGCTTATCGCGGCGTCAGTGTGTCTTGCAACCTCTTAAACCTGCTACATGACGTGATTATGGGCAAAGCTGCAGTTATAACAACAGGTAGTACCCAACAAATGTTATATGCTAATTGGGTATGCAGGTTTCTCAAACATTGCGAAAGAGTGGGCGAAAATGGGTCTGGAGGTAGACGAGGATAAAACAGTGTTATTTGTTTCAACGAACAAAGAGTCTACTCGCTTGGGATGCTGTGAGAACGTTGACAACTATAACTTTGAAGTGGTGGATGAAATCATCTGCTTTGGCTCCGCTATGAACGAAACTGAAGATGGCAGCGAATAGATATTACTATGGGCTAAGAAAGAGATTTAATGACAAAACCCTCTTTGGATGCAGAATCCTGGGTTATGACACAAACGGAATATTCCATAAAATGTATGAACTCATTATCATCGTCGTTTGGACCATTTGCTCTATGAGCTGTATGCCTGCATCGATGTGGTCAACCGCTTCAAAATAAAAATTGGTTGGGTCTTATTGTGCGGATAAACCTAAACTTTTCGAAAAGCCTCCAATAATGCTACTTTCGGATACCAAGCTTTTAAAATACTGTCAAAACTTGGTTTGACGAATTGGACAAAAATCGGAGAAGACTAAAACGCTTGGGATTATATTCTACTTCCGTTGCATGATACATAAGAGTATCTGTTCCTGTCGCCATCTAAGAGGAAGAAGAAGGAGAAGAAGAAAACGTGATTTTGACGATTTTTGCAATGTGTGATTTTATTGGTAAAAAAAGTTCCATTAAACTTTGTTTACCAAATGGAATTTTGGGTGCGGAAACATTGAGAATATTGCAGAAAGCCTTCGGTGAACAGACTTTGTCAAAGCGGTCAGTTAACAATTAGGGACCTTGCTGATGGTGCTGGGTTTTCAAATAGATTAGTTAAGATATGTTAAAAAGATACTTTTAGCATCGAACCGTCGCGTTAAAATTTGTGAAGAGATGATTTCTGATCATCAACATGCTGATAAAATTCATCATTATGTGAGGTGAGACTTGCATCTGTGTTTATGATCAGGAAAAAAAACCAACTAATCCAGTGAGTATCGTGCCAAAAATGACGCAAGGCCGAAGTTGCTCAAAAGTCAAATCTATGTTGACAGTTTACTACGATTATCGAGGTATTGTGCATTATCTCTTTCTACCGATGTCAGCCAACAATGTGTTATGCGTTGTTTGGATGAAGCATTTCCCGTAAAGAGGCCGGAGTTATGGGCAGACAACTCTTGGTCTTTGCATCATGATAATGCGCCCTCCCACACTCCATTTGCTTTGCGTGAGTTTGTTACCAACAACGCCGTATCCAGCCGAATATGAGCCTAAAAACATAATTGAGGACTCCAGATGTTACGTAGATGACGGAATAGACTTCAAATCTAAAATGGAAAGCTTGAAATAGACGAGGTATTTGTATCTTTCCACGTAGTTTTCGACTATTCCAATGAGCCTCGCAATTAGGACCATGAAGAGCAAATGGAATCTTAATGAAAACTCTACAATATTCTAATTACACTTTTTATTAAAATTCTGGCATTTTGTATAAGAAGACCCATAAGGCGACAAAATACACAAGCAAAGACTGGCAATGCCAATCACCAGCATCAGCAGTGATAGCCGGCATTGTAATGGAAAAATTACTACACCATTAAATTGACAAGACGTAAATGACACTCAAAATCATTAGTAAATATGGGGATTATTCGTTCGTGATAAAAAGGAAGAGCGATGCTGATGAGACATTAAAAATATTAAATTCTTTTAATAGACAAATAGAGTTCATGATGGAAGAAAAAAATGACAACAAAATATTCTTAAACACTACGGTTATTTCACAAGATGGGTGAATAAAAATTATTTGGTACCAAAAATTCGACTTTTCAGGAAATTAATAAACTTAATATCAAAACTCCCTAGACGAGTTATCATAAGTACTGCGACCAACTTTATGCGACGTGTTTTAACTACAGGGTTTCGCAATAGAACGTGCATATTTAAAAAATAGATTACAAAGTAAATACAAAAGGTGTGGTTAAAATAAATCTAAGGCATTGTAGAGTAATAAATGGAGTTTATTTTTTAAAAATAACATCATCTAAATGGTGGCCCTCTCTACGACGGCACTCCTCTAACCGCAAACGAAAATTATTGAAAACTTTCTTCAGTAATACTGATGTAGTGGCTGCCATTTCACCACGGATATTCTCCTTGAGCTGAACGATGTTTCTTGGATTATTACTGTAGACTTTGTGTTTGAGGTATCCCCACAAAAAAAGTCAAGAGGCGTCAAGTCTGGACTACGTGGGGGCCATGGGATATCACCTCTTTTCGAAATCAGTCTGCCAGGGAACATCTGCTTCACCACCGCCATGGAGTCATTTGATGTGTGACAGGTAGCTCCATCTTGTTGGAACCAAGTTCTGGAATTCACTATTCTTGAACTTTCGATTTCTGGAGCCAAAAATTCGTCCAACATCTCAACATAGCGTTCCGTATTAACCGTGACGTTTTGGTCCCGCGCATTTTCGAAGAAAAAAGGACCAATTATTCCTCTGCCAGAGATTGCTGCCCATACTGTCACTTTA
The DNA here is from genome assembly GCA_019455685.1 of Philornis downsi. NCBI lineage: Eukaryota > Metazoa > Arthropoda > Insecta > Diptera > Muscidae > Philornis > Philornis downsi. The sequence continues at coordinate 1,071,567 of JAHXMU010000813.1, forward strand.
GGACTATGCAATGGTTTCTGGTATTTGATTTTGGGATTTTCACTGTTCCAGTAACGACAATTTTGACAGTTTACGAACCCATTCATAAGGAAATGGGCCTCGTCAGAGAAAAGGATATTGTCTAAATAGGAAAATCGATTAAGCTTTTCATTAGCAAATGCGAGCCTTGCTATGAAGTGTTGTGTTAATTGCAGCTTATATAGATGCAGTTTAAGATCCAATGTTAAAATTCGTTGCAAACTTCGTCGCGATAATTGTAAGACAAACGATCTTTTGCTAGTCGACATTTGTGGATTTCCTCGTACTGACTCCATAACCCTCTCAACATTTTCTTCGGTCCTAGATGTTCTTGGGCGACCATTTGCTTGTGGTTTAAATGTTGAACCGGTCTCTTCAAAGCGCTTTACCCATATTTTAATTAAATTAGCACTCGGAGCTTCACTAATTCGCTAGTCCATATTCAGCACAATATAGTCGCCTAGTAGCAATATATGAACGAGGGCTCTCGTAAAATGCGCGCACGCAAAATGCGCGACGCTTGCAAAAAAAGATGATGCAATATGCACGTTCTATTGAGCCACCCTGTATAAGCTGTCAAGAATATGACAAATCCTACTTAAGCGAAATTAGAACTATGTTAACAAAAAAATGCATTTCGGAAATCAACAATTAAGAATTTAATAAAACATACTATATAAACTTCAAAAGTGAGGTCAAAAGATCAAAAACTGTATAAAAAATCAACGTCCACTTAACTTAAATAATCTATCATTTAAAACATACAACACTGTTAATGCGTTGTTCACTTTGTTGAAATCAAAGTTGCAAAAGGAAGACAAATCTCAATTGGTTTACAAAATAAAACGTAATAGTGACGAATGTAACATAGGCCAAGAGATATATGTTGACACAACAAAGACGAAATTGAAAACAAGACTCATCGCACAAATCAGATCGAAAAACGACGTACAAACCTATAGAGCAAACATGACACTTGCAGATACTGTACTTTGATTGGCCATTTTGACGATGTGGAGATTTTGGACGAAGATAGGAAATGTAACCGAAGCTATACGTTAGAAATGCTCCACATTATTAATGTACCGACTGACAAGAGAATTATCGTGGTGGCACTGAGAAGCTAGCATATGTACTGATGCTCGAGTTGCAGGACGCAATTCCAAAGGACTTGTTAATACTCGTTAAATGTAATTATTGTTTGTTGTATTTTGGTTTTTATTGTAACGGCTTATCCATTTTGTCGGTTTCAAAAGTAAAGTTAAATAAAACACATATAAAGCTATGATTTTGATGAAACTTTTATTTCATTATAATGCTTGGACGTTGCCAATATGAATGAAATATAATGTCATTGGAATGACCGCCGCTGGATTGGTTGCAGCAGTGGATCCTTTTGAGCTAGTTTTCGACAACTTTTTCGCACATTTCGGACGGTACCTTGGCGATAACTTGACGAATGTTGGGTTTAATATGCCCAAACGTTTTGGGATTTTCTGCGTAAAAACAGTCTTTGACATAGACGTCGCTTCCGAAAAAAGGCACAATAACAACTCCAGACCATAATGCGCACCAAACAGTCGCTTTTTCCGGATGCAGTGTGCGACAATTTTACTTGTTCATGTAGCCACCGAGAGATGAATGAGCTTCATCGCTGAAGAAAATTTTGTTCGAAAAATCAGCATTGAAAGCCAGTTGCTGTAGCACCCAATCAGCATACAGTGCGCGGCATTTCGTTTACCCGGATATAGCAGAAAACACCTTTATTTGTGCTTATCTCCCAAACCGGTGAATATTTGTATAGCATGTTTTCTCATTTTGAAAGTTCAAACGTGCACATATGTTCGGCATCTGATTAGTTTGCTTACGCGAGTGTTAAGTTCCTACTAATTTAGTGCGCACTTCGTTTAGACGAATTTGTATTTAATTGCGAAAAAATAATTTAAACTCGTATAAATCGATAAGTAAAGTAACTTGTAAAGTGAAGTGTTTTTAAGTTTTTAGTCAGAAAGATAAGAAATAAAGTTTGTTTTTATAAATCGCAGCCATGCTGAAAGGAAAGTACTTGAATGAGGCAGAAAAAACTAAGATTACTGCGTACAAGGAAAGTGGTCTAAACAATTCCCAAATCGGACGAAAAATTAATCGTTCTGAAAAGGCAATTAGAAATTTTTTGAAAATGAAGGACGATAAGGACGAAAGGCCGAACGAAGGTTTCAAAGCGACAGGTTAACCAAATTCGTTTATTGGCTACAAAAAACAGGTTGAGTGCTGCTCATACTCTTGAATTGCCTATAGGAAAGCGACATGTTCAAGCTATTTTGGCAGCTTTACCAAACCTGGTTTACAGGAAACCAATGAGAGCACCTCTCCTAACGCAGCCTTATAAAGATGCTCGACTAAAATTTGCGCAATATAGTTTTTTGGACGAATAAAAACTTAACTTGGATGGACCCGACGGATTGAGCTATTGTTGGCATGATTTGAAGGCGCCAGAGTCACAACGCCTAAGTAGAAATTTTGCTATAGGCAGTGTAATGGTTTGGGGCGCTTTTTCGTTTTATGGAAAGTCAAAAATCTGCTTCATTCCGCCAAAAACCAACAGCGAGAAGTACACCGAACTTTTAGAAGTCGAATTGGTTCCTTTCCTGGAAGATCGCCATGATGAGGATGCTGTTTTCCAGTAGGACAATGCATCAATCCATCGTTCTCGTCTAACAACGTTCTGGTTTTCTTTAAAACAGCTGATGGATATGAACTGGCCCGCACGCAGTCCTGATCTGAACCCGATAAAGGACTTGTGGGGCATATTGGCTAGAAAGATTTATGGAAGTGGAAGGGAATTTACATTCATTAAAGAATTAAAGAGTGCCATTGTGGCATGCTGGGGAGAGATTGCTATAAATGAATTGCAAAATTTGAAAATCACATTTACGAAGTGTTGATAAACAGAGGAGGTAAGACCAAATATTAACTCAATAACAATTTCATTAGTGTTAAATAAATGTAAGAAAAACGTTCATTCGGCTATACGTAGCGGACTGGAAGTAGATGAATAATTTAAATAAAATACATGTTTTTCTCCATAGTCAAATGCTTTACTCATTTTTTATGCGGAAGTTAACATTAACATTAACATTTATTCGGCTAAACGAAATGCGCTCACTGTATCTACGGCGTTGTGAATGGATAGCCGGCTTTAATAGTTGCTTGAGTTGGCCTCTATATGGCTGGAGGTGCAAATCCAAATGCAAAATACACCATAATGAGCCGTAAAGTAGGCCCAATTGCTGAAAACGCCGTAGAATCGACAAATTTGGATTATTCGCCACACTATAGCATTTCCAGTCACTTCAAATATTTTTTATAATATTGTCAATTCCTTGCACAGTGAGTCGATTATGATGCTCATAATCACACCGAAATGCGCTCAAAATGTGCCCACGCTTGAATCACCATTTTTGCAGTTAGTTTTAACTATCCATATTCGTAAATGGCATACCTTTTACTTAATACATAACACTTCAGATAACAGGTTTTTAACAGTTGACAGTGGTTTCTAAACTACAAAATGAATAACCCGTTACTAAGAAATGTTTTACACATCTGATGATGATTGACGAAATAGTCAGTTATGTTTAAAATAAAATATTAACCAGTGGAGAAATTTCAGACAGGCGAACTGGCTTACATAACCCTCACCTAACATCCTTTAGTGTTGCTGCACAAAATATTCGGAATTAAAGCACAATGTCGGTCAGCGCAACACAATTGATGAGAATTTAAGTAACTTCAGGCTACGAATTAGGGATTGCGATGGAAAATCAAATTTCAAATTATATCAGCAAACGCATAATAAATGGCAAATTTCAGTTAGCGATACAACCATCAACCATTATTTGAGCTGTAGTCACTTCTAGTTGTTGAGTAATCGACAACTTTAGTAAACTCTTCTCAAACACCAACGAAATAATAACGTTTGAAACAAATATTTAATTGAGTACATTTAAAATTTATTAAAATATTTCACACATTATCAAATACTTGTATTAAGTACGTAATTACAATATACAATTATTTCTAAATAATTTATTTTCCTTGTTCTTTTATGCATCTATCTTTCTTTCACATTTCAAATATTTTGACAATAAATGAGTATTTTAATTAAGGATCATACACTGGCATTGTTGTCAATAAAAAAACAACAATTTCATAAATTGTTTTACTTAATTATTTTAAAATATCGACAGCTGTTGTTTTCTATTCAGTTTATGTTAAACTTGTAGCTACTTGTCTACTAAGGATTTGATACAAAATTGGCGTTCATGGTGCGAATTACAAATCACTTATTATATTGGGGCAGTGTGATTAGCTTAATCTTTAATCATATTTGAATTGAAAACAATCAAGATTATTTATTGTGTTGTCGAATAATAATAAAAAAATATCAGATATATTTATAATTATATTTATGTATGTACATATTCCAGAAAATTTATATAGTAGTCAATAATCAAAAAGAAGGCAGTATGTGAAGGCAGTAGGATGTTGTTGAAAAGTTAATTTGCATGTACAAGAGTCCTTATGCGTGTAGGAATGTCGTAATTAGAATTACAAATTGGAAGACTTGTAAGATTTGTGACAGATAGAGAATTCTTATAATCTATTATGAGATAACACACGAATGATTTGTAAAAAAAAACACACACATAAACTAAAATAGTTTTGTCCTAAAAAAAAAAAAAAAAATAACCAATTACAGGCGTCCTGTATTGTTGCTGTTAGTACCCCATGTAACTTGTGGTGGATTTCTGGTCGTTAATCTTACGGAGTTGCCGTCGTCTTCTTCGTTGACATGTTCGTAGCCTTGATTTATCATGCCCCCACCGTTGGATCCATAGATTTGCTGGCAAAAAAAATATAAGAAAATAACATTAAATATTACTCATTTGGATAAGGCGCACCGATGAAAAAATTTTTCCCTTAAATACCCTGAGAATACACAGGGTTCTACTTAAATTGGGACATTATGCGTTAGCTCTAGTCCATAGAGTAAATAAATATGTAAAGAAAATGTTGTTTACAACATTGAGTGAAATGAAAATGTCGTTATTGTAATGTATTTACTAGCAAATGTATTAATTTGCAGTTATAACTAAGGAAATAAATAAATAATGACAAATTAATAACAAATAGCAATAAATGAGTGGCAACAACTACAATAGAAGCAATTTGACGTTTCCACTCATTCGCATTTGTATCCGTTTGAGAGAAATCATTTAGAAATTGATTGGAATCATTACGACCTAAATCATATGACTGTCCCGTTATTTGGCATTATTCACATATTCCCTATTCATTTCTCTTGTTTTTCTTTACTCTGTAGACTTTATTCATAAAGAAACACAAAAATAGCTTTGAAAGGATATTTTATTATTGAACATTTTAACACATGTTGAAGATTTCATAACGAGTATTTAACTATTTACGTATAATTTAAACTGATAGTGATGTGCAAACACAGTAAACAAGAATATTTTAAACATTTAATAAACGGAACAACTGATAAGAGTTTTTCAAAATATATGGAGAAAAGTTTGTAATTCCAAATAAATTGTCTTGAATTCTCTAATAATCGGATATAAAAACAGAATAATAAATAACTGATTCATTGTTTTGCAATTGTTTGGATGAAACAATTTTGTTTAATAATTTCGATAACAATTAAAGCTAGAAATCTCTAATATTCCATTCACAACTCCGAAAATATGCTGATTGGGTGCTACAGCAACAGGTTTTCAATGCTGAATTTTCAAACAAAATTTTTTTTTAGCGATGAAGTCATTTCTCGCTCGGTGGTTACGTCAACAAGCAAAATTGTAGCATATGGGGCTCGAACAACTCATAAGTGATTGTGGAAAAGTCATTGCCTGTTTGGTGCGCATTATGGTCTGGAGTTGTTATTGTGCCGTATTTTTACGAAAATGAATCTGAAGGAACCGTTACCGCCAATTCAGAGCGCCATGGCCGTATGATAACCGACTTTTTTGGTATGCAATTGAAGATTATGAACTAGACAGTATGTGGTTTTATGTGCGTTTTATTTAACTTGACTTTTAATATCGAAAAATGGATAACTCATTACATGGAAATACATGAAATTGCATTGCCGTTCGAAGTGAAATGTCAGAAAAAACACATTTATTTAAACAAATTTATTCTAAAACGCACATGCCGCAAGTTATAAGAGACAATTGAGGGATGTAAGCAATTTTTTTGCAGATCAAGGGCTAACCGATGACATTACAATTATTATTAACTATTGCATCTGGATCAGAAACGTGATTTTGGCACCACAATAAATATTTGCCAAATCTAAAGTATCGCATTTTTGAACCCCACTGTGCGGCTCTGATTATTCCTGGTGTGTTGAATCTCCGAACATGGGTTCCACAACATTTCAAAAAACCTGTGTGTAAAAAATCGATCAAATTCTTAACTAGTGGCATAATACTTTTCTGTTAAGTTATGCGTTTTTGAGTTCTCGCGCGAAAAAAGCTATATTTTTACAAATTTGTGAAACTTATAAAAGCCAGTAATTTTTTTTTTTTTTGCAGAAAGAAAAAAATCCCTTGATCATAGTTAAAATTGGGAATTTATACAACTTATTAGTTTTGTCCCGCCATCTATTTTGGTTAGAATTATTCTGAACTTGGTTAATTTTGAAATTAAACTTTCAATTCTTTTGTAAATAAAGATTTTGAATGTACTATCACTTTTTCTGTGTTAGTTCTTTGTACGTAGACGTACATCGGAAAAACTAAATTTTGCTAGATGTACTTATTTTAAAATCATTAAAAAGCTCAACATATCTTTTTGCTATGATATTTCCAAATAGAAATTATAGTATTCCATTTATATTTCAGAAAATTCCCAATGAAGTTTAGATTTTCCACCTACATTTAAAAAAATTTCGGACCAAAATTAGATTTTTCATTTATTTTTGGGAAAATTCTGTGTGAAAATCATGTTTTTCATTTTTATTAGGCAAAATTTCAAACAAAGTTTGGATTCTCTACTTATATTTGAGCAAATATGAAACGAAAATGGAATTTTTTTTATTTATATTTGCAGATATTACAGAAGAAATTGTGTTTGTTGCATTTTATTTGTGAGAATTGCTCATAAAGTTGAATAAATTCTTCATAAATTTGGAAAACTTAATAAAATTAACAAATGTCGAAATGACGTTAAGAAATTTTCAAATGAAATTAAAAAAAAATTAAGTGAAATCGAGAAATATATAAGAAATAAAAAATAATAAATAAATGTATATAAATATAAATAAATAATAATAATAAAATAAAGAAATAAAATAAATATAATAAAATAACTAGAAATAAAATAAATAGTATTCTAATTTCCATATTTAAAGAAAATTAGAAAAAGAATTTAAAAAAATTACGAAACGTAAATGGAATTAAATTGACACTGAATTGTTTACACTACACTATTTTGAAATTAACTATTCTAGTTATTTGCAACTGAAGCTTTTCGTTGTTAGTAAACACTTTAAATTATAGAAATGGAAACATAAAATGCAGAAACAAATATTAAAAAATACATAAGATAAAAACCAAAACCAAAAGAAAAAATATATTCACTTCAAGCGAGCTGTGTGGAAGGAAGTCTTGCTGGAATATAACGTACACAGTAACGTAACTACATATAAAATATATTTAAATGTTTACTTTTGTAAAGAACAATACAATGACACCTTCAAAAATAAATTCAACTAAGTCCAAAATAAACCCAACGACACCAATAAATGCCATGAATTCAAACTTTTAAAACCAAAAAGGTCCTTTCTCCAACATTTGGAGATATAACTGTTGAAGTATTCATACCAGAAAGGGGACATTCTACGCAAATTATGCAACTTAGTTCTCGAGAATTTGATGGCATCTACCATGCCTAATTCCCGTTCAGCAGCTGTTGAACGTCCTACTGTTTGATGACTTGTTTATGCATCATTGCCCTATTAAATGCACATTTTGGACATATGAATTTAGTACTGCTTCCTCTGAACGAAACCCTGTTCTTGACAAATCATGCTTCCTGCAGCAGAACGGTTTAAAGTAAGTTTAGTCTAGTCGGAGCACTTGTAAAAAGATATACCAATGTAAAAAAGTTATGCCAAACGTTTTTTCACATTTCTTGCGCTGTTTGCCTAAGAGGGGGGTTTTGCAATTTGGAAATTGCAATATGATTGTTTTTATTTGAAAATATCAATATATTGTTAATATACTGATATATGATATACTCATATAGTATATTAACTAAGATCATAACAAAACTTTCTTAACTTTTTAAGTATACTTCCAAATTCAATACCAATATTTAACCAGATATGTTGAACATAAATTAATTTCCAATCCCATCCATGGGCATACATCGAAAGAGATTAAAATCCAAAAGCCCAATATATACGGTCGTAAAATTGTAGAGTTTGGGAATTAATACCACTTTTACGACCACGGTATTTGATATGATGTCGTTAAATTTAAAGATTGCCTCAAGTAGTATTAACTCTTCAGCCGTTTTGTCTTATTATTACCTCCATAAAATTTCGAATCGCACGTGACTGCATGATTTAGTTATTCTAAAATATGATTGAAAATTTGGTTTCAGGTGCAAATGAATAATTCTAATATCATATGCAAATTTCTCTATTTTATTTGAAAAATTCTCAATTTCATTTAGAAATTTCCTAACTTCATTTGGAAATTTTTCAATCTTAATTGGGAACTTTAATTCTCCGCCGCTATTCCTTGCCATATTGACCTCAAACGGAATGCACAAAGGGAAGAGTTAATTTGAGGTAAACATTGCTTGGAGCAAACATTTGAGACATTTTCCACCGTTCCCGAAATGGAGTTAATGTTCTGATAATTCTTTGATACAACGATTTTAACATTTGAGCATTACACAACAAATTTAGCTGAATAAAAGAAATAAAACAACAAAAGGTAAAGGCAAATTTGCAATAAAATGGCTTTCAATGAACATCAACTGAATTCTGTTTTGTTTATAACCCCTTTTTATTCTTTGCCCAATACTGATTTTTTCCGCATTAGGATGAAGGCAAAACCGCAAAAGCGAATTTCGTTGGAGATTAATACTCGTTTTGTGCGGAAAAAGGAATCCTTTTGGAGCTGTTTAAAATTTTGATTTTTGACATTTTGTGCATTTTGTGCCATATAAATTAAAAAATACAGCAAATGAATTTCAATGAATGCCTTCTACTATTTTGTTTGCATCTTGCGTTTATCAGTCTTGAGGAATCCAGACATTCTAGTTTATTTTCTTTTTTTTTTGTAAAGTTGTAACTAGTATTCAAAAAACAGACAGTATCAGGTATTCGTAAGAGAAATATTCAATTCCTTTATATTTCTCTTCCTTTACATATATTTATGTTTTCTCTTCCTTTAATGAATGATCTAAACAAAATGTATGAGAATGTATTTATTTGGACAATGATCTTCCATAACTATTACCCTATTGCAATTGTTTGTGAACACACTATTGCCAAAGTAACTTAAATTCTTTTTTTTTTTATAAATTCACTTACTTCTCCGGGACCACCGTTAACATTAAAAACATCTTTAATATTAATGCCAGCATTAGAAATTCGGCCGCTACGAATGTTCGATACACCACCATTGTTATTCAACTGTAATAGATATGAAAATATTGTTCATTTAAAATAATTGCTGCAAAAAGTTATCTTAAGCCTCCTTCATATTGCAACCCAAAATCCCACGTTTTGAGATTTCTTTGGTTGCACCTGTGTGCTTGTTTAGATGAATGCCAGTTACCCGCTGCAATGTGGATGAAGGATTAATGGAATAAACCTACCGTTGACGCAGTCGTAATACCATACTCATTCTTGGCTCCCAAAGTTTGCATAGCTGATTTCCGCCGTTCAGCCATAACGGAATTCTTTCTCACTTCTAGAGCTCGGATAGTTTCAGCGCGCATAGTTAAACGTCGGGTTAAAATTGGGGTGGCTGTAATTGAATGTATTCGAAAGGATTTAAATATCGGTTTCGCAAGTGGACTTCTTTTATTTAAACTTACATGGATTATTCTCTGCATCGGCTGTCAGTTTCATAAAACGTTTCTTAAATGCCACGTCCAGTGTACCTATCTGTCGCCTAGGTTGCCTTGCTTTTTCTAAATTTTGTATGGTTTTCCTGCGAGCAATGCGATCGGGACCGCTGCCTGAATCGTTGTCATAATCGCCATCGATGCCCTGCAGTCGTTGTAGATTTTTAACAATCTCCACAGCGTGCTTTTGTGAATAGATGAGAGGAAATAACTCGGATTAATAATTATTTAATAGAAAATTTGTAATATATTGCTCAAGCTACAAATCGATAGTTTTTAGACTTAAAAGCGATGGCATACTAACAGACTGTTCTGACAGATGTAACCCTATCTGGAAAAGTTGGCAAATATTATGAATATTTAAGCCACAGATGGAGTGAAATCTGTCAGATCTATGTGCGAGTATGATAATAGTGGTCGATAGTATTTATTCATATTCACCAATTTTTGACCGAGTATTTAGTTCGTTCGTTTTACTTCCTTTCGGTAAATTGCGTAATTTAGTCCCGTTCAGCAAAGGCAATTAGTTCACATTCTTTTCGATCTATTGTTTCCTTCGTTCCACTTTATTAACCCGATCTCTTTGGGCTTTGTTGAAGATTTGCCCCCCATTTTGATATATATATATATATATATATATATATATATATATATTATATGTATACATACGTATAGTATTTTTATGTATATATTACTGTAATCGATAACTGAATCAATGAGCTTTGGTCTGATAGATTTAACCGCATTTAAAAAAAGAGAATATTTGGTTTGAAAATGCAACCACATTTTCCACAAATGGGGCTAAATTTGTCAGGTAGATCTGTTAGAGTGTCATCCGTTTTTGGAACTAGAGAAAATGGATCGAAAAGAACAAAAGTGCCGAAAAGAACGTCATATCAAGAATTAGTTCTCACCGCTCACCAAAAACAGTAGTCAATGGAACTAGTCTGTAAATAATGCAACTATAAAGCAGACATATATGATAATTTGCTTCCTGCTTCAGTCCGTATTCAGTATTGATTATGTATTTATTGCGAACAGGATCAGTGCCTTATACTCACCTTATCTATTAGAGCATCTTGGGACAAATCTTCAGATTTCTTTTTAAAGAAATTGAGTTCGGTAGATGCCAAAATGTGTGCCAGCGTACCGAAACGATGGAATAACATAGCCGTGAATTGAATAACCAAAATCAAAGCGAAGAAGAACACAAACACTAAACCAATGGGCTCCAATTGCAGGTATTCCTTGGACACATGGACCTGAAGGGGGATTTACGATTAAGAAATTAAGAGTTAATATTGAATATTCAACTGGTAGCTGGGACCAAATTTAGAGCTCTGTTAACCATTGCAATCAACATCAGGTTGCTTTGAAAATATGGTTTAATATTATTGTCGCTTTTGCTTCAAACAGAAACAGAAACGATAACCATATCCCTGTCCAGATCAAACACCTTTTAAAGAAACTAGATGTTTTTGGTCAAAATCAGTTTGTTTTGTATTGAAAAACGACTGACTGACTGCTAAAAAACATCTAGTAGGCAAGCAACACATTCGATTTAAACAGAAATCGCTCAAAAATTGATCCATTATACCTCAAAATGTTAGTTACAAAAAAACATTGTATGTATAGAATTTTGAATGCTTTATGAACCCATGATATAAGAGTAATTGGTTTATGTAACGATTACTTTAATGTAAAACGATTGATTATGTGCTATGTGTATGTGATATTGAATGCATTATCGTTGGACGTTTTTTAGTGCTCGCACTAAATACCGAAATCCCCTTGGCTCACTCCCAAGTTTTTACTTTAAATGTTTTCATTGTGGGATTGGCAAACCACCGGATAAAGAAGGAGTTTTAAGTCTGGCACTAAGTTCTTTCACGTGAAAATGTTCATTTTAATATTAATGATCTGGCGCTATCACTCCACTCATGTTGCTATTGACGTCTCTCAGTAAAACATAGTTGTAAATGGACTGCTAATATTTAAGAAGAAAATCACTCGTTCAAGTTAAGATCGGGCATATTCCGTTCCTCATGAAAACATGCATCAGAATCTAGCTGATAAATTTCTCTCACAACATGAGAAATTCTTCGAAAAAGTACATCTTGATTATGAATATAGAACATTTTCACTCGAAAGGAAATTAAACGGAGGTTAAATCATCAGATAAATTTGACTGTTTAGCAAAAACAGACAAATTTATTACGTTAACAAATTTAACTAAATATGGCTAAATATGTCAAATATATCTGATAATACACTCTCCATTTCAGTATGATTCTTTAAGTGCATTTTATAAAGGGATTAAGGATGTGGGAGCGGGTTAGGCCCAGCAAACGTGACTTAATAGTTTACAGAAATGAATCATGATGACATTTTGTTTTATGTACGAATGGCAAGAATGTGGTTAGGTCGACATTGAACCATTTAATTTAATCACATTTTAGGAGAAGCAATTACAAATTGCATGCAGTATTGCTTTGACCTGAGTTCATTTTGCAGTATATTTTTCACCATAACCCATGGATTGTGTGTGTTTCGACACCTAAAGACATTTTCAAGAGTCAACTGAAGATCGATGTTTTAACGGCCTTAAGAATCTACACACAAAGGTCTATTTAGAGGGAGAAGTTTTCAGATTCTTCTGAGTTAAAAGAAACTTGTGAACTAAGCCTCCAATGTTGAACGGTTGATATTACATATTTGTATAAATCTCAAGTATTATAAAATAAAAAATTGTAATTGGTACATTCTTTATCGAACAATAGATAGAAAATAAAACTTGTCGACGTGAGACTTACGCGGATGCAATTAATATACAACCTGTATGATTTTGTCAAAAATATCTAATTTCAGAGTTTGAAGAGGTGAATAATAAATTCGTAAGTTGAGTACAATAGTAATATTGTTCATTACATTGGAAAAAGTTTACATGTGCACAAAACTAATACAGCATTTCCATTGCAGCTTAAATAATTTTTTTTGCGCAAAATGACGCACATTATTTCCACGATGGTTGAAGTGGTCGAACTTTTCGTGACATTTGTATTTATGCTTTGATATTTGACATTTATCAGCCGAAGCTGAAACCCTTAGGAGAAATAGGCGAAATCAATGATTTTATCCATTTTACGATGTTCCTGTTATAATTAATTGCTTTTTTGTTTATTCTTTGAACATTTTTTTAGCTGTCACTTTTTAAAGATTAGTGGTGACAAAAAGTCAGTAATTACCGCTAACCTATGTTATCGCTGTGTTGTATTTTAATGAAAATGTAATTTTGAAATTGCGTCACAGTAATGTTTATGTGATTCCTATATTGCCTTTTGTATTTTATACGAAAATTGTTGCTGCAGTAACTAGAAATGATTTTCAAATGTTTAAATCACAAAAATTATTTTTTTTCTTCATACATGTCTTCCTTCTGTGTAGGAATAAATTATCACGAAGCTGACAAAAATTTAGTTTGTACCGCAAAATTCCATTGCGGATTTCCTTTTCTCGTTTGAAATGCATACAAACGCCGTTTGCACAAATTTTTCGCCGCCGAATGTTTCCATTTTGCTCAAATGGAATGAGCGAACTGAAGATGTGAATATTTGGTAATACAGTGTCGTTCGAAAAAAACATTGAACATATTTTTCGTTGCCTGGAAACGAAATTAATTTTGTTTGGAATAATTGAAAATGTGAGCATATTTGTAATTTTTCGCGTTCCATTCTGCGTTTTAAGTTTGTAGTATGTAACTCAAAATCGGAAACTAGTTTTAAACAAACAAGTTGTATTAAGTTTATGAAATTTCGTAATTTACATTTCAGTTAATATCTACACCGGATTGGTTATAAATCTTCAACAATATAAAAAGGAGAAACCACAATACCCTGGAAACTATGTACACTTTTGCGTTATATGAATACTAGACAATTGCCACTCTAAACACATTTGGTTTTCCGTTTACCTAGAGCCCTTTTTATCATGTTCCTTTGATAGCAACTTTTTACAATTTGTTTCATAATTTATTCTTGCAAAGATGTAGGGTGAAAAATTTGTCAGTGTTTTTGTCTATAATACAAGTTGTTACTGAAATGTTTGGAAACAAAATGGCCCTTTTCCACAGTTTTGATGTAACCGAATTTAACCAAATATAACAAAATGTATACTTTATATTTAATTACATTCAAAACAAAAACACAAAATATTAGTGTTTTAGCCCATAGAAAAGAGGGATGTTCGAATGGGGATGGGTAATATTTTGGAATGATAGAAAAGGCGATTCAATGGAATTGGAAGCTGAAAAAGCACTAGCAAATGTGGTTTCATTACATTTATTACATTTTGTAAATTCAAAATTTTCTATTAAAATCTATTGATTTCATTCGCCACCTGTTTTTAGCTAACAAATTTGTCAATTTCGTCTATCTTTTCGTCAATCCTATCAGCGATATTCACCCCATGATGAAAAATCAATTTAAAGAGTAAGTTGCATTGAACGAAATTTGTCGTCTTTCTTCGGTCAATGTTATTTTCAACAATTGTTTACAATGTATTAATCCTAATTACCGAATCAGCTTTGCAAAAGTGGAAAGATTTTCAGATTTTGTTTTGTTAAACGAAATATGGTTGATTTTGTAATAAATTATTTGGTATTAACCAGTGACAGAATCATTATATTCAATTTATTTTAAGCGAAAATGAATGAATACAAACGAGTATATTTATTATTTTTTACGTTAGTCGATTTCATTTCGAGTTTTCTTTTTTAAGTTCGTTTCAGATGAGCACTTGACAGATGTACATATATATCATTGCAGCTGAGCTCAGTAAAATTTTTTTCCATCGTGCATATTTGCAATGTACATCTCGGGAGAGGTTTTCAAAACTTACATCAAAAATGAAAACATACGAGATTACTTAAAACCTTAAATATGTAAGAGAGAACTTTGTAGTTTTCACACCTCGAAACAGCAAAGAATGAAGAATTGTCTAATATTGTAATTTTATCACGAAATATAAAAAAGCGCGGTTTTCAGACGGCTGATTTAGCGCAATTTAGAAGATTTTCCAAGAATTTTTCAGTTTTTTTAATCTTTGCGAAAACGCCAGTAAAATAAAAAATGAAAAAGTAAAATATAATTATGGGAACCTATGTCCAGTCTTTTTTTTATCCCCCTGACTATTTACACGTTGGCAAAAAGTAGCTAAAATGCTAAAATTTGTATGTGCTAAAATCTGAGAAAAAAACTATAATTATATGCAATAATACCTATAGTTGTTTCAGCTGGCACAACATACTACTAAAATGTTATGAATGATTTTTGTAATAAATTATTTTTTGTTTAAAAACAATAAACTATCAAATTGTATTGTATTCCCAAAGTGGACAATCCCGCAGTGAAACCGTCGTATTATCTATTATCATATTATATTTTATCTGTCTATCAAATTGGAGATTGTGTGTTGATTGTTATGACAGCCATTTTTTCGCATCCGTCGAGCAAAACCGAAAGGCAAACAAACGGAAAATTTCTAAGGATCCTCAGATACATTAAGTATTTTATGATACTTTTCGCTTATTATTCCGGAACAATACCACATTTACGTTTTTTTCTGTCATTCTTCACAGGATATAACGATAAATCACAGTAAAGTTCGCTTATAAAAATTTGGTAGGATTAAGCAACACATAAGATTTTACTACGATAGCAAACATTGCATGAAACATATGATTTGGCTATTTAAATCTAGTTTTCCAGTCAGAGTAAATCAGAATCTGCTAAAATACATATTCAAATTAAACTTCATATCTTAATATAAAAGGTTGATAAATTCAAAAAAATTTCTCGTATGTCAAAATAGCTAATAATAAATATAAGTATGTGTATACCGCTCCACGTTGTCACTGAAATCATTTCTTTTGATATTTCTTCCGCTAAAGCAGCTGATATTTATACGAAAAAAAAAAATACTTATGTGAAAGTCATTAAATGCAATTAAAGAAATCTCGAAACAATCCTCGGATAAAAAACAAGATTTGGTAACGTTACCGTAAAATCTAATTGTTTTAAAGTAGCTGCTACTTATTTCTTCACCTTTCCTATTCTATCACTCCAAAAAACACTCTTAGCTTAAATTTGCAGGGACAGTGGAGGTGGAAAGAAGAATAGTGTCGGGATAGTAGGTGGAAGGTGGAATTTTACAAGACGTATTCGGAAAGTAACAACACAACGCAAAACAGACTCAAAGGTAGTAAATTGGGTAAGTTGGTAGTAGTTTAATGCGAGTTGGTTTTGCAGGATTCGATGGGAACTAGGTTTGGGGGGGTAGAAAACACACACATAAAAACACTAAATGTGGAAATTGTTTTGTAGGAGGGGAAGGTTAACGGTTAATGTTTGGCATTTCATAAAAACCTCGGATGTTTCTTCAATATAGGTTATGTTCGTCTTGACTCCCAACGGCCACACGATGTGCAGTTTGTCCTTGTTCAATTGCAACAAGAAGACGATTAACACAAACAAGGCGTTGGCCATGAAGAATGCAAACACCGATTTATTCCGCAACTCAATCAGATCGGAGGCGATGCGAGCCTGATTTAATTTTAAAGCGATTTCAGATCGAATTCAATGTTTATAGTTTTCGTTCGTTTTTCAGTACGGTTTTGACATTTTCATATGACAGACAGCAGCACATCACAAAGCATTTGATTTGATTTTGATTTCCAAAAAACGCGTCGTATATTGATATATTTTATTAAGCCAGAATTTTAAATATGTGAGGAGAAAAAATAAAAAAAAGAAAAAAACAAGGTTAGTAAAGTTGTAACGGGGGGATTTCGTCGAGAACACGTCATTGAACAATCTGTTGGTGTTCTGTCGGAAATCCCTTTAAGAATTTACCTCTTGTGTGGATACATCGTAAGTGATATTTGTGCGTACACCGAAGGGCCACTTGACGTGAATGTTATCCTTGTTCAATTGCAACAAGAATACGATTAATACGAATAGAGCATTCACCATGAAGAAGGCAAAAACCGACGAATTACGCAATTCTTTAAGATCTGCAGCAATTCTAGCCTAAAATAGTTTAGAATTTACAATTGTTATTGTTATTAATGTTTAAAATACTTTTTACTTGAACATCGACGTCATTATAAAAATAATATTCCAAGGGTGTAAACACTTGTGTAGGCTGTGAGAAACCATTTTATGATATTTGCTGTAGGGCCAAAAATTTAATTTTTATCTATTCCGTGTAATCTTAAGAACTAATTTGATGTGAACATTCCAAAACTGACACAAGTGAAATTTTAGGAAGACGCGTTAAATTACATCACGTTAATGAAAGTATTTTGGAGATTATATCTTCAAGTCTCTGAATTGGAGGGTCCTGGGATCTGGTCCATTGCATCAGCATTTGCATATTATTGCTTGCATTACAATATATACTTCATTTGACATAATTAACGTAACCACGCATTCATTTAGTTAAAGTTCAACAAAATGTTTCTTTTCGTGTATTACCAGAGGTAGGTTAAGTGATTTTGCGTGATCACATGACAGGGGTACAGTGATCACAAAATGGTGTTCAGTTTTCCTGAGGCTGTTTTAGTACATCAGGTATGATGATGCTATCGATTTCAGCGATTTAATCTTTTATCTAATCACCTATAGTTTACGATGTATCAGGAAAAACAATTTCAAAAAATGATAATCTGGTTCAATTCGATTCTTAGGCAGTGACTAGAATACACATTCTTATCTATTACACGCCCCTCGTAGAAAACAATTATGAGCGATTCCATCTTCTGCGCTTCCTCTCCAATTCGTTACACTGAGAAGGTTCCTACAGCTTAGTTTGTCTTCCACATATCAAATTTTCAGAACCATGTAAGAGATGGGTAAAAGACCGATACCACGATATCGATAATTTAATACCACAGATTTAAAAATAAGATAATGGATATTTATATTTCCCATAGCCTAAAAATCCATAAAGTGGTTCTCATCAAATTTGATTTAAGAACTTTGGAAATTATATTAATTAATTATTCGAGATATTTCTGTGCTAAATGCTTGATATTGTCGTGTTTATAATATATAGACGTTTCACCTTCTAAAACATAGCATTATTTGTACTTCAATGAATATTTGACACGTGAGTTTGAGAAGCATTTACCAGGGCACGAATCCACGATCATATACATGATAGTCGTGTGTTGCCACCATCATGCCACGACCGGCCACATAACTGAAAAATATTTTGTGAAAATTTGTATATCTAGTAAACTATAGGAACCAAAGAAAAAAATCAAAATTTGCGATAGTGAAAATTTAAAGATTTATCCAAATTTGTGGTATGTCATAAACTATAGGAGATAGAGAAAAGTTCAAAACACTTCTAAGATTTTCACTGTTGGTGTGCCAAAAAAGATATAGGGTACTAATCTCTCGTTGGTCTTATAGATCGTGATATCTCGATAATTGCGGCAAAGCTTTATCGAGAATCGGTTCACTAATCTCTGATAAAATACACGATTTGTCAGCTGTGTAATCGACCAAATCATTAGACTGTTTCATAGTCAGAGCCAGTTGTTAAGTTTGAAGATATAACTCAGAGACGTCGATGATAGATTTAAAATCAAAGTTCCAAATTGTTCAATTAAGCTGAAAAATTTTCGGTGAAGAAATAATAACTTTTGCGGGCGTAGTTCGATAAGTCTGTTGAGAATGGACCAATATAGAGCCGTAATTATAATTGATTGATCAACATAACTAGTGTTTTGTTCATTATGTTCCATCTTTAAATATCTTGAGCCAGCTATTTTTTATAGGTGAATTTGGATTTAGATTTAGATATGGGGCAAATGACGATGGATCCTATGCATCGCTTTACATTTGGGACGAATCAGCAGTTGTGTTTGGTTCAGTTCTCTCCTGAATTTCTTGAAATTGAAATTTCAATCGGGCACTCTTTCATTACAGGATCATGAACTTTGTTTTCCATTTATTTGAGAGTGGCTTTTGTAGCAGCTTTAGAGGGAGCTGGGGCAATAATCTTTAAGTCATTTATCATGCCGTCCGATTATCTTGCTGTCCTTTTTCACTTGAATTGATAAGTGTTTCTGCTCCTTTGTGTATATATTATTTTATCCAGGATTGATGATGTTACTGATAAGTTTCTTCCGCCAACTATCCTCTGTCTTCAAGATGTAATTTTCAGTTGGAAAACTCGAAATTATTTTGGAAAATTGGAATTAATATTTGACCAATGCCCTGATCAGTAAGCCTAACTGCTTCATTACTATCAACGCCTGTTCCTCATCTCTTGTGGACGCCACTGCGATGTTTTCTATACCAGTTCTGAATCGTGCGGTCCATCTTTCATCCATACATTTCTACGCCGTTCTTTTTTTTTTTTTTTGCAGTCAAGAAATGGGTAAGCTTAGACAATTTTAATTTTATGGGGATGCGAAATCTATGATTTTCTCATATTGTCAAATTACAACCACTAAAAAAAATTTTAATATTGCTTATGGATTTGGGAAATGTATAATTTTAATGCTCTCCATTTTACCAGACTTATCGAACAATACCCGTAAATTAAATGGTGTACATCTCCATTGTAAACAAAAATCCACACAATTCCTTTTCGGGAGACCATTCTGTGCCTTTTTCACACCATACATACCTGTTCCACCGGATCGTTATCGATGGGATACAGGTATTTGTCGATCATATCTTTCCAGAACTGAATTTCCGAACTGGAGAGAAAATCAACTTCACCTTTGCGCAATTCGGGATCCTCAATCCAGTATGGATTCGTAAGGAAATCTCTTTCTTGCTTAGGTTCACCTGAAGTATCCGAATCGGATTCCTCTGATTCATCTCCCGACTTTTCGGCAACCGAGGACAAGTGATGGTCTTTGGAACTGCCAGATGTGGTGCGACGTCGTCCGTGACGTCCATGGGGGTGAGCCTCGTGGGGATTGATGGTGTGTTCAATACTGTCAATGCGATTTTTGATTGTTTCCAGTGAATCGGCAATCGAAGTTAGTTGTTGTTTTTCATCGGACGTCTTGCCGTGCGTACAAAATATACAGCGGAATAGACCGGCTAGGGAGAACTCTACGGAGCCTTCCTCATCAGCATTGCTGCCCACACCACCCTGCAGGAAGCCCAGCATACTCTTTTGCTTGGCTTTTTTGGCAGCCTCCTCTGCTGCCTTTTTCTCGGCCTCCAATTCTTTTTTCGTCTTCTTGGCTACAACTTCCCGAGTGCCCCATGAGACGACATTCAAGTTGATAATTGAGTATAGGATCAACAACAAGTACATAGAGGGAATAGAAAGCAGATATATGAGACCGCACGTAATACACCAAAATTCCTGCGGATGCAGGCATGCCGCTATGAAGAAGGACCCCGTCATCGCAATTAAGAAGATGGCCGACGGCGAACCGATACCGTCCTCGCCCAACTGCAAAGCTGTACCCACAATGACGGCCATCATGATCATAGCATATGCCGTTGACAGAACCTGTGCTACAAACAACTGTATATTGGCCTTACAGGTGAAGCAGACAAACATAAATCCCAGGATTGGCACGATATTGTAATGGAACGAGGTCCAATTGTCGATGCGAAAGGCGGCCACGAAAGCACCCACCAACATAAGAAAAATCGTTCCGGGGCCCAAGATAGTACCGCCCATTAACATCATTTGATAGAAAATGTACAGCAGCGAGATGTTGTCGTTAATCTTGATCGTACGCTTGGCATCGGCGAGCAAGTCCATAATGTTGGCAATAGTCGAAGGCACCCAACGACGGCGCTGGTTGTAGAACTCGTTGAACCCTTCGGGGCAATGGGTGTAGGCATCGGAGGCGGCTGAGTACTCGACACGATAACCTCTCTGTAATAGCAACGTACACAACCACCGATCTTCGCCCTGATCATACTGTACGTAATGCCGAGCTTCGGCCGAACTTGTGGTGTATTTCTTCATGACGTTGTCGTCCATCAGAGCTTTGCCACGGAAAAGTGAGAAGCAACCGGGACTACAAAGTACGCATCCGATCATGTGTTCAGTGGCCTTTTGAAGCCAATGACCAATGGCGTACTCGAACAGCTGGTACCACACCATGGGACCGGAGCCCACAGGGTGAATACGACCACAGGCAGCACCTAAGTTCTTATTTTTTTTCATTAAATCGACCAACAGTGTTACGGCATTTGGTTTGAAATCGATATCTCCGTCCAAAGTCAACAAGTATGTATTCTCGGCGATCACATCCTTGCGGTCCACAGAAATGGGCAGTTCCATGAGGCGATGGCCAAGCAAATAGTACATGTACATGACCTGAGACCAGCGCTTACGATGACGAATACGATCTTTGTCCTTCAGATGAGCAATGAATTTTGTCTTGCCGGGCAAAGTCCACACTAAACGACCACCATAGGGTGTCGGATACTTCTTGGGCGGGCGCAGACGAATAGTGGTTTGATGAATTTCCGAAGCGGCTTCATCCATGGTCGCTACCAGCAGTTTTACGAAACGGTTTACTTGAATATCTTCATCACTGTGATCTGATATTTCAAAGGCGTCATCAAAGAATGTGTGAGCTGGAAAGGTAATCAAAAAAATAGGTGGTAATCATTGTTCATAAATCGTCTTGCATTAACTTCTCACTTTCAAATTCATAATAATCGGGATCGACAATTCTTAGGTATTTTTGAGCTACTCGTCGAGCACACTGATCTTCATCCAATCGCATAACGCTCTTCAAGAACTCCATCATCTCGTCTTTGGTTTCGTGCCACATGGTAGCGCATGCATATATACGAGTAATGCTGTCGGATGACTTGATAGTGGGCTTGCTTTGTATAGCCGAGCCGTCAGTGTGGACCGAGATGGTTTCATAGTACTCATCGCCCTTCTCCTTTTCAATTTCAGAAAGATCCTGGAAACAAAATTATACAATTGTATAAGAGCGCTTTTTCTACATTTCTGCTTATATTAATTACCTCGGTTTTGACGTCAGCCTGGTCATCACGTCTCCGATTCATTGCCATTGACTGATCAATCAACAATGAACAATACATCGGCTTAACGAACAATTTTTCAGTGGTTGCCAGACGTTCACATTTTGGTGTCCAAATGTGCAGACTGATCCATGTCTGACTCAACAGCCACAGAATCCAGGCCCATGCCATTTGCTGGGTCACGAAGTCATTAAATCTAAAGTTGGATGGACTGATGAAGAACAAATAGTCCGGGATTGTATCGTGGAAGAAACAAGGATCATCGATGCGAATACCGCACGCCGCAATCAGTAGAGAAACTGATATCGGAATGGTCAAGCTAACAGGGAAGGCGTAGCTGAAGCCTTGAATTAGGATCTTGCAGGCAAATTTACCAAAAATGTAACAAAGGTATGCTCCGAAAATCTGTATGAGCAGAACATAGACGACGGTATTGTAGCTGGCATCAATGTCGATGCTATCTATATTGGCTGCGTCAATTGTGTCGGGCAAACTGTTGGTCAACGATGTGGCCAATTCATCTACAGAGATTTTGTGGGGACCAAAGGCATCACTGAACATGCTAAAAATATTGCCCGGTTCCTCTCCCTGAATCCAATAAATTAACAAAACGGAACAGATGAAAAGCGCTATTTTCCAAATGGACAAGAACATGTGGCTGAAATACCGAGTGTATTTCAATTCGTCCTTAATTCTGCCCATGGCGCGAACCAAACCGAATGACGACTGGGCCGTAACATAATTTTCCCACCAACCGCACGAAACCATCAGACAGGCCACCGGGATAACCCAGAGTTCCTTGCGATTCTCGAGTAAGGGCCAGATAACAAACCCGGTTACTTGCGCGGCCACCGCCACGAGATCCATAACCACCTTAGCAAACCGTTTTCCCTCCTTCGAAGTCCTGGACATTAGGCCCAGTATTCCGGGTAAAACACACAAACAGTTGGTCAACATGGCGCCTTGGATAGCATCCAACTGCGGCAATACGACAAACATAAGCAAAGCGGTGCCAAATACGTTCAAGCTCTCCATGAGGAACATAAACATGAAATGCGACTTCTTGGGTACTTTGAACGTCTTGAAAAAACAAATACGTGCCGATCTGATGAGAGAACCAACTTCTGGCACGGAAAAGGCGATTATCAGAGCCCATATCCAAGCGATGCGTTCCTCTTCTGGCAACTTGACCACAAATGTCTTATCACGACCCTAATATAAACGACGAAAGTTGGATTAAAGTGTCAATTAAATATATGGAAATTTCATTTAATTGAATTTAATTGCATTTAATCTATGCATCTGAGGCAATACTTACTAGATCTTTATTGCAATATTCTATTCTTCTGTCTTTTCGGATTTGTGATGTCATAAATAGAACACAGCCTTTGGCCACTACTCCACCCGCCAACACAATAATGAAGGTTATCAAGTAAGCAAATATTTTAAGAATTTTCACCGTCAACTCAAGACATTCTTGATTCGCTGTTGAACCAGTCTCGATTTTGATGGGCGGATCTCGGAATACATCCCAGCCTTTTGTTTCTTGTATTGTTCGTTGGCTGCAAAGAAACAAAAAACGGAAAAAATGAGTAAAATAAACTATGGGCTGTATTCAGAAATTCTGCAATCAATCGTCTTTACAATTTTGAGAGAATGCAGTAGGATTTTGATGAGGTTGTTACATTTTATGGTTAAGTTATCATGAAATTGTTAAGTTAATCTACAGAAAAGTACAGAACAACGACAAGTAACGGAGGACAATATAGCACAATTCCTGTAGAAGTACAGATTCCAGTGGGATGCAGATGACCGAATTTCCTTTAAAGTACAAATAATCGTAATTCCTATGGTTTGTAGATGAGCGAACATTCGTGCGTTGTGCTAACGAACGAATGCCCGTTGCTTCTGCGGCCACAAGGAAGATGACTTAGGACAAAATTGGGTTTACGGCCGGGTAATTTAGAAATTAAAGCAATTTCTCAAAACCGAGTTTTTTTCTAGTTTAGGGTTTTTTAATTTGCGTCTGTGCCATTCAGGCATACTCGTACAAGACCTAAGACCGGTCTCATCAATTTCGAAAATTGTGACTAATTTCCATAACAACGACCTTGAATAAATTTCAATATCTTTAAAAACTAAATTACGAGTTAAGTCGTCTTTCTTCGCAAACACTGGTATTATCATTCACTTCGAGAGAATAAACTTCGTCACATTTCGCTAAATGAAACTTCCTGTGATTGAAGGGGACTACAAATAAATATAAGCTGTTTATACGGCATAATAGACGGTTACGCGAATTACATAGAACACTTTATCATTCTAATAATGTGGCAAAGTGATTGATATCCAACTTTCATATGAATTGTATCGTATATTGGTCAATTACATGTATATTTAGTTCAGTAGAGGAAGTTTCTATTAATATTTTTAATCCAAGCAACTTGAACAGTATGAAATAACGGGTTATGTATTTTTCGGTTACAAAAGTAAAATTAATAAAACACACATAAAGCTACGATTTCAATTAAACTTTTATTTCATTAGAATGCTTGAACCATGCCTTGCCTTGTGTGAAATACAATCTCATTTAAATGAACGCCTCTGGACTGGTTGCAGCAGTGGATCCTTTCGAGGTAGTTTTTAACCACTTTTTCACACATTTCGGGCAGTATCTCGGCGATAATTTGACGAATGTTTGTTTTCAAATGCTTCAAGATTTGGGAATTATTCGGTACTTGACGTAGCCAGTTCAAAGTCTTCAATTGCACCCCAAAAAAAAAAAAAAAAAGTGCACCAAACAGTCACTTTTTGTGGATACAATAGCTTTTCCACAATCACTTCTGGATTTCCCGAGGCCCATATGTGACATTTTAGTTTGTTGACGTAATTACCGAGTGAGAAATGAGCTTCATAGCTGAAGAACATTTTGTTCAAAAAATCTGCTTTAAAGACCTGTTGCTGTGGCACCCAATGAGTATATCTACATAGTTGTGAATGGTCAGCCGGCATTAATTGTTGCCTGAGTTGAACTCAACATGGAGGTGCAAATCTATATGCTATAGTGAGCCGTCAGATAGGTCCAATTGCTGAGAACGCAGTGAAATCGACAAAATGTGATCTGCAATCTGCCATACTTTCACTAACAGAAGCTATATTTTCGGCAGCGCAGTATCTTCAAATTTCTTTATAATTTTGTCAATTCCTTGCACAGTAGATCGATTATAACGACCAGAGTCACCCCGTAATGCACGAAAAGTGCCCTTTTTGGGTCAACACTTTTGTTGCAAAATTTAATTATGTTTAAGCGTTCTTCGGTTTTAAAACGATCCATATTTGTAAATGGTAAACGTTTCATTAAATAAATAACACTTCAGATGACAGGTGTTTAACAGCTGACAGCCTTGCCAGACCGGCGGTTTTAAAATCACTGAATGGATAGCCCTTGATATGCGATCAAAAAAGACACTTGCAACAAATAAGGCCAAAACTATACAATCTGTTAGATTGTATCTCTCGAAATAATACACATATGCCCACCAATAGTCCAATTATCAAAACATTTTTCAAAAGAATTTTCCCGTAAAGACTTTAGTTCACGCCGTAAATTCTATTTTATATCCTCTATCGACGCAAAACGGGTACCTTGAAGTTGTTATTTCAGTATTGCAAAGGGAAAAAAGTCAGTCGGGTCTTGTGAGACGATGCGTAATGGTGGTGTAAAAGCCATGTGTTTCTTTCAACAAACCTGGCCTTTTTCTATGAATTTGCTCTCTCAAATACCACAACGCTCAGATAATGTTCTTTATTTACTGTCTGACGTTCTAGCAAGACAATCCCACGATAGTCAAGAAAAATAGTCAAGTTTGACTTTTGATCGACTTTGATATGGTTTCTCGGTTTCGTTTCAGTTGGAAGCCGCCATTCCGATTGACGGATTGGCATGTCAAATATTTAAATTTATGTATAATCATCTAGCATGTCTTCAGCGAACTTTACACGATTGAATTTTTGAAGAAAATTCAGGTCTTTCGGAATTAGATGTACTCGTATAAAATTGTATGTATTGATTCATGAGGTGCAGTGACTTTTCCAGGGAATCGGTTCATGAAATTCCATTTGCAATACAAAATTTGAAAAAAATTGTTGAGGCAGTCAGTTCTACTGTAAGCAAGATTGCCAGGAAATTTTGTGGAAAAATGGGCAAAATATGGAAAAGAATCGATACCGATCGACTTTTAGTTTTGAGGTATCGTCAGAAAATCATACAAACGCCATTAAACTTTAATAATATCAATATGTTTGTTTATCGTTTAGTTATTGCGTTCCTTTTTTTGCAGTTTACCATTGTAAGCAACGAAAGATCACATTTGTTATGCACGTTATATAAACAAAACGTTAATAACAATCAATGACAGAAATCATTTTTGTGACTGGCTTGAAATATTAGTCCTAAATCCAACAATTTTTGAATATTTTTAAATTGGTCTAAGCGAGGGGACAGGCAGATTGTATTACTCCTCAATTAAATAAGGAATATCAGCTTGGAAAAACTTTTGAAATTAATGTTCTTAAACGTAAAAATAATTAATTCATACTTAAACAGAATAATGTTCTCTATTTTGCTTTTGGTAATATAAAGAAAGCAATGTATTGCAGCCTCAGAACGTCACAAATTTTGTGGTCGAGACATCGATTGTTCTATCCAAGAACAAATCATTTTAATTATTCTATTAATAGTCCCTTCTGAGAAATTGTTGTCTTTTAATGCAGTTGAAAGGGTGATTACCAGCGCTTCAAGTATCATCAGCGTTTTAAGTTTACTACGTAGAAGACCGTAGCCTATTCTATCCGTTCTATCCGTTGATTATTCCCAACGATGTAAATTATTGAAAATATTAAGAAGAAATTGACCGACAGGAACCACTTTGGTTTCGTCTGTAATGCTGTGTTTTCGGCAGACTTATTCAGCGAAAATTATTAAAAACCATGACTGGGTTTTGTATTTCTGCGAAACTAGTTGGTGGTTATCGAGAGACACTGACCGACAAGAAGTTTTTTGTGAGGATAAAACAAGATTTTATTGAGCTATTTTAAATAAAAGGAAGACTTGGGCAAGGGTAAAATTATTCAATAAACTTATGGAGCTGATAGTGGGCAACACTCTCTTACGTGTGTATGAAGTTAAATACGTACTTGACTAGCAAAGACACAATCCAGAGGAAACACATTTACTTCTATTGTGAATGCTTATATAGCGAAATTTTTGTTATGTTGCAGAAAATGTCACTTTTCAAGGAAACTTTTACGCAAAAAATCGTAAAAAGAATACAATGGAAGGAAAATATTCCCATTTGTAAAGTAAAATATTTTTATAACGATAGATGATAGATAGATGAGCGATAGTTGCATAAAATTAAAAGAAAAAGTCGAGAGAATCAGATCACTGTAAGACATTCATTCATGCCTGAAGCGGCAATAGGCGTTCGGCAGAGCCACTCCCTAAAGGTGCCCATACACGTGGGATTTTTCCCTGCGATTTGTGCGATCGCACGGTCAAATCCCATGTGTATGGGGCTGTAACGCAACAAATCCCAAATCCATGAAAATTTTCATGGATTTGGGATTTGTTGCAGAGAAATCCCATGTGTGTGGGGAATTCATCGCAACTTTTTGCTATTTTGTCTTTCAGTTGCTCATCAACCATTGAGGGCACAACATAAAAAATGACAAGCAGAGAGTTTTTGGCGGAATTTATTGAAGTGTTGAGATTCTTCCGACCATTTTCTTTTTTTGTTTTTTTCCTTTTTTTCCTTTTTTCCATCTGAACACATAAATCCGCATGTGTAAATAACCAAAAGCGCAATTGCATCATCCGCTTCGTCGCCCATCTTTACTTGTCAACGTTTTCCACAATATGAAATGATCGATGTGTGTTCATCCGCTTCGATGCCAATGCTTACTTTGCAACGTCGCACAAGTTATGATAAATCCCATGTGTATGGAGAAACGATAATGCAACAAATCGCAGGGAAAAATCCCACGTGTATGGGCACCTTAAACCACTAACATTTATTTTATGTCCAGCTTATAGAGAATAATATAGAATTGTGTATTTAAAATGTGTAATTTTTCCACATTGGACACAATCTTACTTTAAGAACAGTTTTTGCCTCAGCATGCATTATGACACTAGAATTTGTTGAATCCTAGCAGAAAGTTTTTATCTCTAATAGTTGGAGATAAAAGAATTGGTAACATCTCTATTCGTTTCTATGAGAGGGAAATTTCTAAAAGGTTTTGCAGCTTGTCCAACATATTAAAATACAGAGATGGCGTTAGTTGTACCATATTGAGTGAGTGGTTGAAATTTCTGCGACACGAAGTGTTCGACAATGAAGTAAGGATTTGTAGTTGACTCAATTTCGATTTTCCACTTTCTTCGATTATTGGAAAGACGCCCTTGTATTACGCAAGCGCATACAGAAAGTAAAGGATAGGGGAGAAGACAAGAAAAGAAGAAGAAAAGATAAGAGGGATGCTGCTACAACACACGTCCACATGCATTGCACGTTGTACATTACATATGGCAATGCATCTTCACAACAGAGCCAATAACCCCTAATACCCCCTCGCCTTCCTTCCAATATGAAAGCCAGACTCAAGTTAAAACCAAAGTCAGCATTCCCATTGACGAAGCAGACATCCCGCACAAAAGCACATGTGGCTCTACCCTTGTGTGACAAAACGGTCCATATGTTGTACAGGCAACAAATAAGCCGCGGTAAACAATACGAACCGCACGCCTGCAAAACCCCCAATCCGTCCGCGAGATACGCCTCACCATGCCAGCGGTCAGTTTCCCTCCTAATTCCCTAATATGAGGAATGAAATTCATCCTCTCCCCCACTGTCACCCCTAAATACCTGACCTCCGTCACGTATCGTATACTGACAGAAAGGTTGTCTTTCGGCAACATTGCCACAGTCTTGTCTGTAGAGACTGCAACGCCCACTTGCTCAGTCTAACTCGCGACCACACTAATCAGAGCTGAGGCCCGTTGCTCAATCTGAGTCTAGGATTGTCCTTCAACCATGATAAGCAGGTCATCGGCGTAAGCACCGACGCTATATTCGTCTGCAAGCAACCTCAGTAACGAATCCATTATGAAGTTCCATACATACATGGACCACAGATGGAACCCTGAGGACAACCGCGAACAACATCCTTAAGACCCTCCCACCAGCACCCACTACGCACGCTTTTCTGTCCGCAAAGTAGCTACCCCATAGTCTAATTCCTGACAGTCGACTTCCCTTAACTTATTCAGAACGGGGCCCCATTCCAAATAGTCAAAAGCTCCTTTAAAGTCGACAAAAACTCCCAAGACGTACTTTGCGTCGGAATCGCTGACCGCCCTTCTGACATGCATCCAGGCGTCTTCAGCACATTTGCCTTTACTTAAGCCAAACTGCCAAACGCACGCTTCGTCAGAGATCCTTTCATTCAGTCGATCAACTATATGTATGTTCCTCTCCAGCACTTTTCCAATGCTGATTCCACAATAAGATCTAGGATTACTCCTAACCTTATCGGGCGACTTCAAAAGAACAATGACACGGGCTACTTTCCATTCACATGGAAAGTGGTCCTCACGCACGCAACACCTGAACAAAGTCTCCAGATAGTCTGGAATAACCTTTCAAATGGCCTTAACCATTTCTCCAGTTACTCCGTCCATACCTGGCGACCTATGCGAACGAACAAGAGCTATGCTCTGATCGACTTCAGCTCTCTCAAGTTCAGAGGCTTCGTCATTCAGCCTCAAAGGAGGTGAACTCGACTCCCCCGCCCTCGAAAAGAATTCATCCATCAGTGCACGCACATAGTCACTCCACGACGTCAGAGTGGTATCGAGGATAAATGCGTCTCCTTGCCCGTTCCACGGCATATCTTATATAGAAGACTTCACGGCTCCGCTCTGTTCCTCTCCACAAAGCGTCTCCACTCCCCTTCTTTAAGTCTGACAATCATGTCTCTATAAACCCTAAGGCACTCTGCATATTCAGCGTAAGCCGACGAGGGACATCTACATGTACAACCTTAGTACTCCTACAAGTGATCACAACTTCAATCAAGTTGTGATCACTCTCCCCCAAAATACCAGTCAGACTCCAACTGAAGTCAAAACTGGAACTAGCTATCCCATTCACTAACGTCACGTCAATGCCACTGCGACCCCTGAGGCTATCGAAGGTGTACATATATAGCTCACTTGGCTCATTCACAACTTGAAGGCCCATCGAAACGAGCCATTCACTCAGCATCTGCCCTCGCGAATGATTTTGATATCCATGCGATCGCGTGGATACCTTACTGAACCACACCGGAGACGACGCATTTGAGTCCAAGCCAAGGATGACCGGAATGCTACTCGCCTGTAGTATCACCGCATTCATGTACTCCAGATAAGGCTCAAGGTCTGCACTGAACCTACAATACAGACTGGCCAGAAGTATTCTACCAAACGGGCCTTCTGCAAATATGTGAAATATGATTTATAAAAGCACAACCAGTTCGTTATAATTATTATTTTGGAAAAAATCGATCTTAGAAAAATATTTTAGATGGGGTGCTATTCAAATGAGGACGGTCCGACTTCCCCTTGTCCAATCAAGACTTACTAAAGTCTATGATTCATTCCTTGCCCATTTTTTTTTTTGAAAATTTTATAACAATCAGACCGTGTGTACTTACAAAGAAACCCGATTTCAGTAGAGTTAGAATAAAGTCGGGTTTATTTATACTTACTGTTATTCTTATTTGGAAGCTTATTTACGAGTACGCCCAATCCAAATTTAAAATTCAGTGTAGTTCAAAGGTTACAGCATTTTTCTTAAATAGTGAATATTTTAAAATTTACGTAATATCTCCACATGTTGATGAAAATAGCTTTTAATATTATATTTTACATCATTAAAACTTTACGACTTTTTAACAACACTATAGTCGAAATCGAAAATTTCAAGTATTCCCTAGAAAAAATCGGTTGGTTGAAATCTGATTTATAAAAACCAACTGTGAACTCGATGGATGACGCAGTACAGAGAGGTCAAAACTTCATTAGGTGATACTGATTTTTAAGACCATAAGGAAAGTTACTGCGACGAATTTATAGAAGGAATTCAGAACAATGAAATGTTTGGATTTTTTTCAATGCATGGCCTTCGATCGACGAGAAACTTGCAAGTAAGTGAAACCTTATTTAGAGAGCATTGACAACAACTTTTATATAAACGAAATTACTTGTTTACATTATATGTGGCGATTTAAAATGCATTCAAAATCATATAGTACAATTTTCCGTCATGGCCGTAGCTTTTCCGTCATAGCAAGCAACACTCATAAAACTAATTATCCGGTTTGGCCCATTATTGAAAGTTGTAATTTATTAATAACTGTTTTGTACATGAAATGTCTATAATTTGTAGTTTACTTTTTTTTAACATAACTTCCGTCATAACATAGTTTGTGATGTGTATAATAATAAAAATATATACTCGTACATGCTAATACAACTCAAGCCATACGCTGGTTCTTAGGTTCTAATAGCATTTTGTCCATTCAAAGAACAACATTAATATTTGTAAATAAATGTGACCAACCACACCTTATTATACTAGAGAAACACAACTAAACAAAGACAGATTATTTTGCGGACAACCAGGACATTAATCAATATTTCTTAAATGTGAAAGAGCTGATTTCTTTCTAATTTTTAACAACAAACATATCAACAGATCCACTTGGGTATATTTTTAGTAAAATGACCTTTTGAATATTTAAATTGAAAATCATTAGGGAGCATATCCCAAGCCAACAATTGAAACAAAAAATGTTTGATTCAATTGCTCTGAAGATATGTTAGCAAACAGTATTAAATGTTAAGAGCAACAATCTGCTGTCTCAGAAGGTCAAGCGATTTGATGAAATACTAACTCGCTCAGCTAGGCTGTAAAATATAAAAATGTTGGAAGTAAAACATAAAGAAAATTTGTGGCTACACCGAAAAACTGACAAATTGCTATTAAATCTGATTAGAGATAGTGGACCATGTCTGCCATTCTTTGAGTTAGTAGGCTTCATTATGTTGTAGGCAAAATATGAGTTGCTTACTAAATATTTATTATTCGGTAAAATTTTCCGAAGTGGAGCCATACCAGTTGTACATCTCTGTATTGTTCGATGATATTTGTTGAAATATGGTCAGGAATTTGTTCGCAATGATAGCTGTGTGAGATGATGCCTGATCATAGCGAGGCAAATGTTTTACCACATCCTGATGATCGTTTTTGAACACAGTGTACCACTCATATGCACATGTTTTTCATAAAATCAATTCACCGTAAGCCATCCGTGATATTTTTAGCGATTCAGTATGCTAAATTCCATTTGCGATAGAAAATTTGAGACAAATACTTTGATATTTGCATCCATTGTAAAAGCCACAAAACACATTAGAGATAAACTGATAAAATCGTGTACTGTAAACAAACTGAATGCCAAATCGCAATCGGACTGAACTTCAGTATAGACGTTGTATCAACTTGACGACAAAAAGCGAGCTTTTTGAATAATCAATACCCGGTATTTTTCTGATAATTAAAATTTTTGTTTCCACTAGAAATACGTATGAAGTAACTGACATTTTTAGGCAACTGAAAATGTAAGCTACTTTTCGTTTCAGTAGTTTTTCGATTAAGAAACTCTATAAAAATGTTAATAACTTTTTGGGGTTACTTTCTGCAGATATTAATATTTCGGGTAATTACTTCATTGTGGTATTGTATTGGAGGGCTTTAGAGTGAATTAAACTGTTTTGGATTGCGATGTATTGCCATAGTTGGTGGTGGAGATAAATGGACTGGGAACAATCGTTTGAACTAATTAATTTATTGTCAAGAGTCACCCAGCTAAAAATTGGGGCCATTCATCATTAGGCTCATTTGCCTTCGCAACCAAATATTATTCAATATATATACATTTGTTTTTTTTTCATATCAATATTGGGCATTCAAACTAAGTTTACTGTTAAAGCTACATGAATGTTGTAAGAAATATAAATTCCGTAGCCGTTTCCGTCTTCAGCCAGCATATCAAATTACTGACACAAACTTAAATGAAAAAGGCGGAGAGAGAGGTACATTGGTGTGTATTTACTGTATCAGTAAATAACCAAAATTGTTGGTATTTGATATCTATAATATAGCCAAACATGCATTTAAACTGTATCTGCAAACACAGCTTTACGACCCATTTTATGATGACAGACTATTGCAGGTTACTTCATTTAATTTGAACCGACTACCGATACCTGATCAATCAAAGCATGACGGTCATATTTGTTTTATGGAAACAGTTCTGAATCAGAACTGATATAGTTTCCAAGCCATTTCAAAAATTAATCCGTTTTTTGTTTAATTAGAATTTTTTCAAAAGAAATACAAACAAAAAGTTTCATAGGCTGTGACAATCAAAATTGTTTTTAATTTTGCTTCGGGCATTTAAATCAAAAACAAAATAATTTTTATTTTTTTTTTTTTGGATTAATCAAACGGCAACGAAATTGAATACAATTTTCTATCGGTTGTCAGAATCAGAATCATAACTGTGTATAGTTTTGACTCGAATGTCAAAAACTGAAACAGACCAAAACCAGGAATTCAAAGAAGAGCGTAGTGGAACTGGTTGGTTTTGCCGGAGTGAAGAGTGGAGTTAAAACGAAAATTTTTATCCGTATCACTCAACATTTGCAAACCAAATAAAAGTTATAAACCTAAGAATGTATAGGTTAAATAGGTGCTTCGTATGGAAGTTACCAGAAGTTTTACCAACAATTATGAAACAATGCAACGCACAAACATTTAGGGTGCTGCATTTTATGGATGAGGAGTTGCAGGTAGGACATTGAATTTCGAAAAATTGGACAATTTGTGTGGAAGGTAACCGAAAGAAAGGGCCGATGTAGGTCATTTGCAACCCTTGGTTATGATCAGGCAAAATATTGGGCAGTGCCAAGTCTTAAAAAGTTCATTGAAGATTTACGGCAATTATCGTGTCTGCCAGTCAAACAGACGGACATCGGTTAGTCGACTAAAAAAGTCATGAAACGATTTTAGTCAAAAGATATTTGGTAATTTAAACGCTTCGTTCTGGATATTACATTTTTGATCGTATCAACTGATATATAACGCAATTCTTCTGGGGGAAGGTATAAAAAGAATGGTAGGATTAAATCATTTTAACTGACTGATATTCTTTAAAAGGCTTTGTCAGTTTCTTTTCGGGAACTCTGATCAAAAAATATTGTACATGTTTCGTATAAAATATATGTTTCATTAACTTAATTTAAAATTTTTTAAAAATTATTGGATGCCCCAATCTGTATAATAAAGCTTCAGGTGCTTTTCCAGCGGAAGTGGTTGGGGAAGAAAATATTTTCCTCGCAGCAGAGCAGGGAGAGATAAATTTCGTCGCTCCGAATCAAATCACCGTTCCCCAATTAAAAAAAAACTTTTTTTCTGGTTCGATTTCGTTTACAACATTTGTACACTTACTTAGAGGGCAGGTCAATTGAACATATTGTTAACTTCAAGCCGTACATAGAAAATAATTCCATGCACTTAGATTTCCACATACCTTCTCCAATTTGCCGCACTAGGTTTGGATAGGTTCTTAAAAAGCTAAAGCTTTCGTCGTAGTTTTGATCATTTTCGAACAAAGTAGAGCCTATACGACCCATGATTCATTCAATATTTATCTGGAATTTTTATTCGCCAAAACGGATAACATGGAGTTGACCTCGTTCACCGCCAAAGACATACTTGCTGACTGTTTCTCAATGTTTGAAAAAAGAAAAGAAACGACTCGGAATTTGTAGTCAGGTCATCCGCATAAAGGAAATTTTGAATGATCAGCTTCATCATTGGAATGATCAGCTCCATTTCACAAAAACTTATCATTCGCTTGGGTTTCGATATTTAGTGTATGCGATATTAAGTATATTCGATATTCAGATGTTGAAGGTTCCAGCCTTGGTACAACCAACTATATTTCTTTCATTGGTAGACACCTCTATATATTTATCAACAATTTTAGCAGCCTACCAATAGACGATTTTTGGAAAAGCTGTTAAAACTGGTGTTTGGAATCGTCATTGAACAGTAGGCTCCCTTTGCACTTCTCCGTAAAAAAAGGTCTCGGTGAAAGCGAGGATGTGATTCTTTTTCGTAGGCGGCGACTGGAATAGACATCCTTATCTATTACACGCCACCCGTATAAAATAATTCCAAACGCTTCGATCTTCTGCGCTTTTCCTCCAATTTGTCACACCAAGTTACGATAGTATTTCAAAAGCCTGGTCCTTCCAACGGGGTTTTGATCGCCCTCTCACGCTCTTTTCACAGCCGTCTTTTCGCAAAGTTGGTGTGCCTCTCTTCCCTGCTCCTCGTAGCGTTCCCTAACTGCACGCGTTACAATTGGCTGCAGCGTTGGCCGGTATGCAGCATCCTTTTCCTCACACACTATGCGACATTCTTCGTCGTACCAGGCCCTGTCTGAGCGCGGTTTCACATACTCAAGTATGGTTTTTGCAGCAGTTGTCATAGAATGCGCAATATGTTGCAACTGTGCGTCAGGAACATCAGGATCAGGGTCGTTTAGTTGTGGTAGTTGAGAGAGTTTGATGGAGTAGGCTATGGCTACCTCAGAGGTATGTAGCCTAGCGACGTCGAGCTTCCTTCGTGCCTGGTTACGAACGTCTTTCGTTCTGCTTAATCTTGTGGGTACCTTAGCTGCAACCAGGTGGTGATCCGAGTGAATATTAGCAATATTAGCACAAATCACACGCACGCCCATGACACTAAAAGCATGCTTTCCATCTATTACCACATGATCAATCTGATAGCCACGTTGCCTTGTGGATGTCTTTATGCGGGAATCTGGTTCCGCTTTCTACCATATTATGTGCGGCAGCGAACGAAACCGGTCTGAATCCGCTTTCGGAGGTGTTACCAGGTAGACTGAATTTTCCGACTATTGGACTAAGAACATCTTCCCTTCCTACTTTTGCACTAAAATCTCCCAGAACAATTTTAATGTCGTGGGCAGGGCAGTGGTCATATGCTTCTCCTATGCACTCATAAAATGTGTCTTTGGTATCCTTGTCTTTCCCTTAGGTCGGGGCATGTGCATAGATCAACGCACTGAAATAATATTTCGATTTGATGCGCTAGAAGGGACTATAAAATAAAATTTGACCAGCGCCAGCTCTAAACGAAATTTGTATTATTTTCGAATTCATACAATGTCTGTCTGCTTCACAAATCCTTAACGATTCCGAAAATAATGTGTAATATGTTACATGCTCAGCCAAAATGACAAAGACGGAGATTTTCGATATCAAATGACAGCAAAAGTTGGAATTATAATCATACGGTATGCACGCTCTACATATGTTTGGATTTATTTGACAGACTTGTACATATTCAGTGAGTTCAAACAATGTCGACGATTGGTGGTATTAAAGCTGGGTTTTCATGTTCGATGAGCCGTAGCTTCACCTATGACAGGGAGGTTTCAACACACAGTGATTGGAAATTTATTTGTTTTGAAAGTGTTTTCATTATCAAAGGAACGATGTGGTTGGCATTAGAAGTTTCAACGTTTTGTATAACATAGCCCGACCAAAGTCTCACCAGCTCACTTTTTGGAAAAAATATGGATGTGGGTATCTGGAGAGCGTCTCAAAAATAAATTCAAAGCAATGGTATTTAATTATTTCAAAAAATAAAATAATATGTCACATTCTTTTTTGAGAAATGAAGGCACCCTTCAGTGCTTTTTGATAGTTTGGTTTTTCCTTTCGCTTTCTATTTTTTATATTTTTCTTCTTGTTCCTTTCATTCACTTCGAAGGTTATATATTAGTCATTACCAATACAGAAATTTCAGATGAACTGATTTACACAAAGGATGTGCATGTGCAAAAGAGAAGCTTTGGTTCTTAAACACCTATGACCTTTTAAAGTTTTCCGGTTACAAATTATGGGTTAATTTGTGTATGAGATCGCAGGGGTGTCGCAATGCACCCCAATTTCATTCTCTGAACCAAGTTCACTTAACGTCTGCTAAATTGCAAAATTATTCTGGATTTAGTGCAATTGAAAACCAGATATTCGTTATTTTAGCGTTCTATTGAAAGCTTTATTTAATATAGTTAGGTTTTACATGCACCGCTTTACCTAATAACTTGTCGCCGTTTTAAAAGTAATTCTGTTAAAAAATTATTCACCATAGATAGGAACTGGCGGTAGTCACTTAGTACCATGTCCGAAATATCGTATAAGGTGGATGCATAAGAACCTCCCAACCAATGTCCCGGGGGCGTTTGACATTGTCATAAGTGAATGAAAGTCATCGTTGCTCGATTTTGTAGGGCTTCAACTGTTATTCGCAAATGGAAATTCGGTCTTTGAAATTTTTATGCGTTTACCCGTGCGGCACTTCTTCGAGTGTCTTTTTGTATTCAGCCTTATTCAAGCAATGTTTACCTCCTGGACAATCGAAACAGTTATTACAGGTTTATTTTCATTATTTTATCAACAATTGGAATTTCAAGCGTAGTGCATCGTTGGCATCAAACTTTACGGAACGGATACGACGAAACTAAATAAATACTATTCATATTTTTAGCAGCCTGGCTTTGTAACTGTAAAACTGTAAAATATGGCGAATTTTCCCTTTGCTGGTGTTCATCCTTTGTGCACGCTAAAACAATAGTAAGCCAAGCAGTCAAGCAACCAGAAAACTGTTTTAGAATTTTTCTGAATACGAAATATTACCTATTTAACGTCATACGATACAACTTGACCTGATCGTACTCACAATTCGCGAGATACTGGTTACTAAAGCCATCTATTGGAAAAATAATGACTTCCTATATATGTATATATATGTAGGGAATTAAAGACTTTTATTTAATTCACTGTTTTATTTTATTTTGTAAAGAAGTTGAACCTTTTTGTTCCAGCGTCGATCAGCAAGAGAAAGACTTTTTTTTGCTTCTCTTTTTCAGAACGACTCTAGTCATCTCCTGTCATCAATCAAAATCTGTTACAGAGATGTGATTTAAAGTATAAACTACAAACTAAGATGTTGCGTTCCCATGAGGTGTTTTGTGGAACATAACTAACTATGAGAACAGAACATCATTGGATCTATACGATGTCCAACTGTCATTCATTTTAGTTAATTTCAATTAATTTAGTTAAAATTAAGTTCAGTATGAAATTCAAAATAAGCTAAATGTTGTGCATAATTTCCTAAATTTTAGTTAGTTTAGTTAAAGTAAATGAAATGTGAACTGCAACTGACGACAAATTATGGACTAATTCTAAGGAAATATATGAACTAAATTTAGATAAAAACTCCTTTGGAGCCATACGAAGCTCAATTTTCCTTACTGTTACTGCATTTTAACTCAATATTAGTTAATATTTTTCTGGATGTAGTTTTGCATATTAAAATTGGTCTACATCGCCACTTCTCTAAGTGTACTCACTTACGTACAATTTTGCCAATTTGGCAAAATCAATAGTTTCTCTATAGTATTAAAGTGGAACACAGTAAGTTATAAGTAAATTGTGATACGTAGATTCAGTAAATTATAAATGCACGTATTCCATTGTGCGTTAATTCAGAGCCTTTATTGGTAAGAATCAATAAGAATTACCACGTTTTATTTACACCTCGGACACTTTTCCACCCACGCAAAATGACGTTGGATGACGGTACATCTCGAATGAATAAACCAGTTCACGTGACTGAAATTTATATGCTCTTCTGACAATGTAACGAAATGTTTTCGGAATTATTCTCAACATCAATTAGAATAGGAGGACCTATTTGTAAAGTATAAAAATTATTTTGTTTTGGACTGCAAACATGCGTAATTCATCTGGGGTGTTAAAATAAGATTTTTTTTGCACAAGCCCTTAATTCGGATTATTCGAAAAATTATTGGAAAAATCAATCCGCGCAAAATAAGATTTTTTTTGGGATATCGTAAATATAAACTTCATTTGGAAAACACTTAAAGCTATTAAAGAAAATAAATTTGAATGCACTGAATTATAATTCTGCTACTAACTAAATTATTTCAAAAATTAATAAAATTTACAACCACAGTGCGGTGCGAGTCCTAAAAACGGCAGTAACTTAAACATTTGCATAAACTATTTAAGTAATTTTACGGTTTTCAATTTTTGCCAGCATTCCAAGTCAATAAAATAGCAACTTCACAGAAGATCTTAGCGCAAACATGTGAGTACCACGCAGCTATGTAAGAGGCTGGTATGTCTAAGATCTTGGTATTAAGATGGCAACGCCATCATTGCATGTATTTCGCTTTACTCACCTTCCGCCATAAATATCTTGTGTCAATGGAGTGCTCTCGTCGTCTGTGAAATTGTCATCACTGTCGCCTGTCCCCGGCGGAGCCAGTGGGCGATGTCTTATGTTAGACATGCCGAGGTCTTTCTCCCACGATTACACCAGAGCAGCAGCGTAGCTTTTGCCGGGTGAATAATCCGACTTATCGGGGACAGTCCCTTGCACCGCCCGTTGTTGGTTATGAGTTGGAGCAAATTGAGAAAAGACCAATTGTTTACGCTGCAAATAAGGAAAACATATTCAAATTCGATAAATAACATCACCACATATTTGTGCAAAATTTTAAATATTTATTTTAGAGCATTTGCTGTTATTTGTTCGTTTGTTGTTTTATGTAAACTTATTTATTTATATTTTGCAGGAAAGCCATCTTCAAGTTCATTTACCTATGTAAATTATTCAGTTGTGATGTTAAGTATTTTACAATACTATTGTAATTAAGATTTGTTTGAATGTTTTTTTCATTCATTTAAATTGATGTGATCGTATTAGGTAGGAGGGGAGGGGAGAGTTAATACTTAGTGTGGCCCAAATTGAAATCAATGGATTTATTGAATAATAATAATGATTTTAAACCAGTGGTAATACAAAATTGTACTTAAATAGCAAGTTCCCGTTGCTTGCCAAGCATAATTTTTGCTTTCAAAATAAAACATAGTTTGGAAGCTGATTTTCTTTGCAAATCACTACTCTGTCTTTAACCATCAGAGAGTTGCAACACTTTTGGCATAAATTCGCTCGGCCAAAAGAGATGATTCAATAACAGTTGAAATTTCTAACTTAATTTACTTTTGTTGCATCACTTCAGCTATTTATTTTATACGGCAGGTCCATTTAAGTCCTCTCTCTTCTTAGTTTGTATATTAATAGCACAGAAATCATAAATTTCATAATTTCACCTCCAACCAATAACTTCTGGACTTGGTGTATTATTTTTCATCTCCTTATGTCTTGCTTTATGTTGACATTGTATCGACTTTCCAAATTTCATGGCTTCAACTTTGGCCGCTGGTTGTAGTTGAGTGCTTCCCTTCAAACTCCATTATTTAGTGTTTATCCTTTAAAGGTAGCAATTCCGTAAAATGTATGTCTATTATCGACCGGCGTCGGCCGTATGTCTTGAGCGACACCATCGCTTATATTCCTTCTCTTCTTTCGTTTTATCCATCTAAATACCAAATTTATGATAGCCTATAAATTAAGGTTTCCGAATAATTCCAGCATCAGGCGGCTGTTTTAGTCGACAGTACAAGAACATACAGTCTCAGATCTAGTGACTTCAATTTGTTTGTTTGCGTCTTATAGTATCAGATTTATTCCCCTTCTTACGCGTTGTTCTCGTATGTACTAATTCCTAAAAACTCTTCCCATCTCCTATGAGTACAGTTAATAAAAAAAGTTTCAAAGTTTTACTCTGTCTTCTTTATTACCTGTTTTACCTGCTAAAGCACGAATTTCCAAAATTCCTTTTCATTCGTGCATGAAAATATCATTTTTATTACATATCTTACCCTCCACTCTCTTGCTATTATTGTGAATGTCAGCCCCTTTAAAATCATTAAGGGTTTCAGCCTGTTAGTCTAGGCGATGGCAGAATTTTTGTTTA
This sequence comes from Philornis downsi, assembly GCA_019455685.1. NCBI lineage: Eukaryota > Metazoa > Arthropoda > Insecta > Diptera > Muscidae > Philornis > Philornis downsi. The sequence goes on from JAHXMU010000813.1 coordinate 1,112,921, forward strand.
TTTTCATTCTTGATTCAATCTCTAAAAGTGCCCATTTTCAAAAACCTCTCCCCATTGGAAGGATACTCTGATAGACGTATGTTTACCCATAAATTCATGATTTTGAAAACAACGATTTATTTCATAATGATACTGATGCTATGATATTGTTTTTGCTCCTTCAACCACTTTTTTATATCGCCCAAAAGAGTTGCATATTCCAATTTTATTGTTCTACCTTCAGTCGTTTCTGTAGGAACTTTACAATTTTTGCCTTTTTTCTTCCCTGCTTTGTGCACTGAAGATATAAATTTCGAAAAATCTAATTTTAGTCGCTTGTTTGCCAAGTACACGAGTGAATGTACATAAACATAATTGGCATATGGTACCTATCGTGTCACCTTTTTCCCTGTTTGCCCTTTCAATGTATGAATTTATAAAAATCTCTCCTTATCCAGAGCCCACGTTGATAGATAAATGTGCATCCAATTTGTTGATTTCAGCTTCAGCCATTTGTTTTAGGCGATGGTACTATTGTTACCCCTTTCTTCCCAGTTTTACCCCTGAAACAACGAATAAAAAAAAAATAAAAAGTTCTAAGATTTTGGTGTTCTATATTTATATATTCACTCGCAGGAATGAAGGTGTATATCATTTGTTATAATATCTTGGAGAAAGCGTTTAAAACACAGAGAATATTTCCACCCAATGCGTTGTATGATTTTCTACTGTTGTAAATTTGTATGAATCAGTTTAAAATTTAGCAATGACCTACACCTTCTAGTACCACTCATAGAGATTCATCTATTTTTCGAAATTTTAATTTTTCCCTGTAACTCCTAATTTTTGTTTATTGTATCGCTTTATAATTATTGGTAAATTCAAGAAAATTATTGACTATTACGCTCCTTCTGCTACCTTCCATGCAATTGGCCCATTTAACGTATATATTCTCAGGTTTATATCTTTTACTTGTACTAAATGAATGAAAAATCGAGCTTCAGATCGAAATGGGATTATATTGCAACATCCCTTCTGATATCTCCCACACAAATTATCCTATTTTTAGAAATTTAATCCTTTTATTCTGATTTCTATTAGGCTATATCATCATTTTTGTCCATTGCATTGACTTATAATTTTGTGTAAAATGTGTGTAAAATAGACCAACTAACCACACCACTTTTGATACCTTTCATACAAATGACCGGTTTAATACTTATATTCTTAGCTTCAGTTATGCTAAAGTTCAGGGAATGAAAGCGAGCGGCATTGCCATGCATGCTCTGGTATCTCGGATGCCAATTTATCAATTAACCGAAGTTTATTTCATTTTTTTGACATTTTTCCCAATTTGAAGACTGCAGTTGCTTACATTTTTGTTAATTTTATTGCATTATAATGCTTGATAAAATTGGAAAAAAAATAAAACGCCTTCTCTATTATTAGATTCATACCTATAATTCAATTACACTAAACTGAATACAATTTAGCACGCATCAACCTGGAATCAGTGATCCCTCTATAACTTCTAAGCGGACGACTTCAAATGGTTTTGCTGGTTTGCTGTTTTAATTCAGAGTATTATTTCAGAAAAACATAGCGGGTTACCGCGCCTCTTCAGGTACCCATCACCATTCTACACCAACGCAAAAAGACTTTGGGTGAAGGTGCAAATCAGTTTAAGTAACTGATATTTCTGCACTATGTTTTTTTCACTAGGAGAAAATTCCACGAGACATAGTTTCCTCGTGAAAAAATTTAGTGGCATTGCCATATTGGTTTCCAATATTGAAATCGAAGCAACTTATGTTTTTACGTCGTAATGTGTTCGATGAGAGTTGTAAAATTATTTACAAAGATGTTAATGAACGTATTTCAGTGTTGGAAATCAAAAAAAAAAAAAAAAAAAAAACACGAAAAAATGGAATCATTTAGCTACAAATTTCACTGTGTCTTAAAATTTAAAAAATTAAATTCGTAAACATGCAGCATCTCTAGTCAATTCCACAGTGTGCTCTACGAATGCTCCCAAAGAAAAATGTTTGAACAATTGAAATATGTTTTGTTTGACGATATTTTTTTGATGAATTATCAGAGTGAGAGCTGCAGAACTTAGAAATATGTGTAATAAAGCAGCATGTATAGCAAAAATCAGATATTTGGCCCTACAAATAAGAGGACGTCAGTAAGAGGGGTCTCATAGTTAGCGGATTTGACATATAGATGGTGCCAGTAGCTTGAAAAATATATTTTGGTGAAAAGTGGCAATCTTATAAAACATGTGTTTTAAGTTTCAAGGCGCCACGTTCTTTAGTTTATTAGAGTCATCAAAAGTAAACGATCTCAGCGAATTTGTAAACATGGGCAAAAATGGTCACCGTTATGGAATTCAATTTTTCCATTTGAAAAGTCTCAGTAGAACCAATGTTACAGCCGAGCTAGATTCTACTCTGGAGAAGTCTGCTTTTTCCTTTACGACTGTAAAATATTGGTTAGCAGAGTTTAAATGAGGCCGTACGAGCTGCCAAGTCGACCAACTGAGGTGTCCACGCCAGACACGTTTATGAAAATCCATAAAATGGTGATCGTCGATTAAAGGTGCGTGAGCTAACTGCAGTGATATTCATTTCGTATATTGACCGAAGATTTAAAGATGAGAAAGCTGTGTGCAAGAGCAAAAACGGCGTCGTGAAGATGTTTCAGTAGAGTGTTTGGTGATTTGCAACCATGGATGGGACATGGGTCCTTCACTTTACACCTGAAACAGAGGAACAGTCAAATCAGTGGAGTGGAATGGGAGAATCGTGTCCAAAGAAGGCGAAGATGGTTCCATTTGCAGACACTGTCATAGCGTCTGTTTTCTGGGAACCGCATGGGAATATTTTGTGTGATCATCATCAGAAAGGAAAAACCATCAACGGCGAATATTATGTTAATTTATTGCAGCGTTTAGGTCACACATCCACTATAGCGATGTCCAAAATTATTGCGTTGAAGTTTGAATTGTTTCACCACGCACCTTATTCGCCAAATTTGGCTCCCTCGGACTGTTTTCTAGTTCCATACTTGAAAAATGGCTCTCGATAGTAAAAGATTTGCCAACAATCAAGAGGTGGAATCTGCTGTTGATAGCTATTTTAAGGAATTTGGGAGTCCTTACTATGAACAGCGTATAGAAGCTATTGAATATCTCCTTCGTTAGGTCGGCTAGTTTTGGGACCGCCCTCGTATATAGTTTACCTGAAACGAACATAAAATCGGTATACTTATGATTGTTTAACGATTCAAAATAATTGCTTTAGTTTTTCTTTCAGCGAAAGCTTTACAGGAAAGCTTTCAAAATGTTAAGCTCTCCCATGAAAGCACCAAGTGTGAAATATAGACGTAGAGTGAGATGCTCACCACTGCCGTAGAATTTTCCTCAATCAATATATAGCATTTTATTAATGGCGTAAAACGAGTACAAAGTGTACTGCATGCAACCACAGAGTTAATGCACTTTTTTTGTGTATGATTTATCTAAACTACATCACATGTACCTATACAATATATGTATACGTTTCCACATCATTCCCTTTAAGGTATTTCAAGGACTTTTAGTGATTGAGTGTTATTGTTCCGACGGTAACTAACTGAATGTGGTGGAGATACTAAAATAGCTGACGACTGGTTAATGCATTCGTGAAGGGATTATTGCTTATGTACGGATACGAAGAAGGGATACTTCTTATTGGTAGAAACATAAGAAAGGAAAAGTCTAATGGTTAACGTTTCTGTTCAGTGCTATAAATCACAAGAAGTTATCAATTTTATTTTAAGTGTTCCTGCAAGTACTCGCTATTTTAGCTAAGATTTTCATGTTCAAGATTAACGTTGTGTTCTTTTTTACGTGTATAGATTGATGTTTAAAGTTATTTTTATAACATATTCAGTGAGTGATCATTTGTTTACAATTATCATATATTGAATTTTTTTTGTAAGTGAATGAAAATTTATTAACGTATACTGTGGATGTTGTTGTAGATAAGAAAATTGCAGCTATTTAAGTGAATTAGAAGGTAAATTTCTACATCCATAATGCAGGTGAATACTTTGTATACTTTGGCAACTTGAGTATTGTGGATATTTTGAATATTTTGAGTATTTTGAATACTTTGTTTATTTTGAATATCTCTAATATTTTGAGAATTGTGGATATTTTTAATATATTGAATATTTCGAATATTTTGAGTATTTTTAATATTGTCGATATTTTGAATGTTTTGAATATTTGGAATATTTTGAATATATAACGAATATATTTTGAATATTTTAAATATTTTGAGTATTTTATACAAATTTGTAATATTTTCAAAATGATGTATATTTTGACTGTATTTCAATATTTAGAACAGTTTTCAAATTGAATTGAATTTCAATGAGTCCGAATACTTTGCACATAATATTTTTTTAATATTTTAAATATTTTGATTGAATTGATATTTTGATGTTGTGAATAATTAATTATTCATATTTTCGATCAGTGCAGAAATTTGAGTCAGGCGTGTGCGGATTGTCAGAAGATGGATAGTTCAAATCAAATTTTATACCAACACAAACGAAAAAAAAACAGAAATGAACACATTCCCTTGCATCTCGTGAAAGAGAGATATGGGAAAGTTTTCCACATTCAATGATCTTACACGTACTTTATTTTTGGACTCATTTAACGGGCCTAACGATGATTCCTACCATTTTAGAAAAGCATATACTAGACTTGTCGATTACTCGAAGCATTCATTAGAGACACTGACGGCCGCCCAAAAGACGATAAATGACTGTAAGCGGGATCGAACCCGTAATCGCGTGAACTAACCATCTCGCCACGGTCGGTTTTATCATCACATGCTCTGAATTACCTCACTGTAAAAGGAGCTGAGTTATATCTTACTGTATTTAATTGTTATAAATTACTGTATTTTTCTTAGGAATTATTGAGAAATTATTGATAGTGATGTCCACTAACGACCGCGGCAACTCAGAACATGTTCAATCGCAGAACTAAGTTTATTAAAAGCCTGTTGCTTGCTTAATCATACAAAATTTAGTGTAATGAATGAAAGTTTTGAACTTTGGTATAAATGAGTTAAACTAGATAATTTGTATGAGATGCACCAGAAAAGGCGTGATTATGCCAAGGATTTTGTTGTTTTTTTTTTCGAGCAACTGCTCGAAAGTTATGGAAGTAGCAATGTAAGGGCTTAATTAGTAATTTTTATGGGGTACCAAAACAATCGTAGCCATTTTCATTATAGTATCCAATTTTAACAAACGCTCCACGTATTCCAAATATAACTATATTTCCTGCATTAAGAGAAATATAGGTCCATTTTGTCTTCCTGATTGGAAGACATGGACATATGAATATATGGATCAAGTCGGTCATATACCAGAATGGATAGGTTTATCTGGTGATTTTTTTTACCATTTTACAAGACATGGTAATGTAATGTAATTAACCAAAAATGTACATTAGTGTTGTCTACAAATTCGGATTTACAGAGGAAACATTATATTCCGAATAATTTTGAGAAGATATCAGAAGGGGCGTGGCAGTGCAGTCATTTTCATTGCCAGAAATAAGTTTATAAAACGCATGACATGTGCCAAATTTGATTGAATTAAATGCAATGCTTTAAAGATATGTGGCGTGAAATATATGGATTAAACCGGTCATTTGCTATGCCAGGAAGGATGTTATTTAATACATTTTTCTCAGGTTTTACCAAGGGTTGAAAACAAACACATTGGACAAAAGTCTAAGATCTTACAGCCTAGTAATTAGAAATTATAGAGGAAAGATAGAACGTCGTAAAATCAGCCAAAAAAGAATATGGTAACGCGGTCTAGTTTCATTCAGAGACTATGTCTTAGTAAAGCCGTAATGTGTCCAAAGTTTATTGAATTTAGTGTAACTGAGCGAAAAATGTTGATCTAAGAACATATGAGTCAAGTCGGTGATTTGTATGAGAGGTACCAAAGGGGCCATGGTTATTCGGTCAATTTTGCAAATGTTATCCAGTGCTATAAACCAGTACAATGAACAAAAACTTATGTTTATGCAATACACGAATTAGTTGTTACAGCAAAAATATTCAATGCCAGAAAATGTTAAAATGTTTATGGAAAGTGGCATAAGCAGCTGTCTCTGGCTATAATCTGCCAAAATATTAGGCTGTGCAGTTACCGTATTTACCAGCCAACCAGACAGACGGGCATCGCTCAAACGGCTTAAAAAAAATTTGATTAGAAAATGTTTTCAATTTCAACTCTTCTTTCTGGTTGTTGCATTTTTATCGTATCAAATCCCACAAGATTATATGTATATATAATATTCCCTAAGAAGAAAGTACAGACATTTCGAGTGTTTGAAAATTAATCTTTGCAAAAATGTCGAATGCTTGCAAATATTTTATAAGTTTTTGAGCCATTTAAACTTTATTAGCTTGTCCTATTCGTAGCAGACGTTGAAAGAACAAGAAAATCTAAATCCAAGTAAAACTGAACAACAGAACTAATCTTATTTTCAAGGCAAACAACAAAGTTCAATCTATAAACCATTAATTATTGCCGACACCAGTAGATTTCAGTTTCTACTTGCAAGTGACTGCGGCTAACACATGTTGCCATATATTTATAGATTTTTTTCCTTCTTCTCTGAAGAGATAAGAAAAAATAACTACGAAATTAACTTCATTTATGGCCCACAGTTATGAATGAGTCATTCATTATAAAATTCCAGCCATTGATTTTATAATAACAATGAATTTAATTTAATTTAATTTGTCTCAGTGTGGCCAAGTAAAATAATTATATAAAATTCCTTTTATGGAATCTCAAATGGAATTTTGAAATTTGCAAGTGCAATTGTTAAAGAAGATTGATTGCAATTGCAAAATTTCATATCTGTGCATTGCAAATATTGCTTTGACTTGTGTTTTCATATAACCAGAGAAAACAAATTCGTTGGTATAGCTTAGCAAACAACAAAAAAGATTTGGAGTGAAATCGCCACGTGAATTATGAATTGTAAATGGGAGATCGAGCATCTTGCAACGCTATATTGCACTCACAACAGTGCATCACAGATATGAGCGTTTGTACACATCGTATGTTGCACATTTGCTATAATATCGGCCGTGACCACTGGAATTGTATTCAAATAAGTATGATAATAACTTGACTTAAGCTAGTTGAACTATTCGAAGGTAAACTTTAATAACTAGACCGATGTGGAACTGTAAGAGATGTGTTTGTAATACATTACAACCAGCATTTATGTCGCACGTTTGGTTGAATTTGGCAAAACTATTACATTTGTATTTTCGCCAGAGGCTTTTCTCAATGTCTCAGGAAATATCAATAATGTTTTCTCACAACGTAACCTTAATAAAGATTTATTTTTATTTAGAAAATTACACCTGATATTTTCATTTATTTTCTCCGAATATCCAGACAAAATTAATTGTCAGAGAACGTCTTCAATAGTTTGTTAAATTTAGGCATTTCGGCCACAATAAAAGTTAATTTTTAATGCAATATCGTAATTCATCTAATGCCAATAATTAGCAAAATTTCCATAGAATTGAGCTACAATTTTTGGGAATTAACTAATAACTCTACTACACAATCGTTCGGCTGAGCTTATGGAAGCACACATTCACACATAGCATTTTTTAAACAAAATTTAAACTGTGGAAATCAAAAACTAGAACATTTAGACTTCATTTTATATAAACTAAACACGGTCATTTATTCCATTGTTAAAACCAGTCGTTTTTTAACTAATTTTAATTTTTTTCTTTTTAACATTTTTAACCAGGAAATACTTAAAACTGATGTATGAATCCATATTCTAGTTTCATGCTCGAATTATTCTGAAGATGAAATCAGTAAAAGCGTTGATTTGGGGGTTTCAAACCACTTTTTAGGTTGTCGATGTTGATTGGGATATTAGGCTGAACCCAGTGTTGATAAGCTTAGTAAGCCAGCCGGGAGGACAGATAGGCATTGCTTAATCGACTTAGAAAGTCATGACATATATTTGGACAAAAGATACTTGGCGCTTTAGACGCTTCCTTGTGGGTGTTATCAAATGATATGTATATCATGCCGCCGGGTGAGGGTATAAAACAATATGTATTTGTTTTTAATATCTTCCAAAACTGACATGACGTTTTAATAAATTTTTTTGGGGTAGATTAATCTCTAACATATATATTTTTTGCAATTCCATTTAAAATTGTAAACGGCAATAACAAAATTCCAGAAAAAAACCATGTGAGTTACAAAAAATATATTCAAAACGGTTAAAACATTTCACGGTGTTTTTCAATGGCTTCGTGGAGGGCAATTTCGGTTGATATCCGTATTGCATATACATAATCTGGTTGCTAGTAGACATGATGATAATGCACATGATTTTGAAATATACATTCCGCTTTAACGCTGTCAAATACTCATATTTCGATTTTCAATTCAATGAAAATTATTTTAAAAATAAACTATTTGATTTATTCATGATTATTCATCGATTATGCTCGATTATTCGATGATTATTGACGATGCTCGATTTATATAATGAATATTTACACAATTAAATGATAATATACCAATAGCATCGATTCACAGTCACAAAAGGATATGATAGACTTGTGACGGAGTCCGAAACACATCATCCTTGTGGGAGATTGCGAGAAAATACTTATAAATATTTTCAATTTGAAAATGACTGTAGATCCCACAGCTAATTTGGTCCATATACTGCTGTACGCAATCAAAAATTAAAAAAATAAGTTGCAACCTGTTAAATAATTTCCCACTGTTTCTATTAAGGCTAAATATCTCAGATGTAAACGTTTCGTCGACACTTCAACCAATATTTTCATATACGTATATAGCGTTATCCATTTCGGTTTCAAAACCGTGGGTCTGGCAAGGCTGTTAGCTGTTAAATACCTGCCATCTGAAATGTTATTTATTTACTGAAAGGCTTGCCATTTACGAATATCGATCGTTTAAAACCAAAGAATGCGCAAAAATAGTTAAAACTTACTGCACAAGTGGTGATTCAAACGTGGACTTTCAATCGAACAAAGTTCTCTTCAGCGATGAAGCTCATTTCTCACTCGGTGGTTACGTCAATCAGTAAAATTGTCACATATGGGGCTCGGAGAACTCAGAAGTGATCGTGGAAAAGCCGTTGCAACCGGAATAAATGACTGTTTGGCGCGTATTTTGGTTTTTTAGGTGTCATTGGGCCGTATCTTTCCGAAAACTACCTCAAAAGAAACCACTGCTGCAACCAATCCTGGGGCAGTCATTTAAATGACATTGTACTTCGAACATAATGGCAGCATCCAAGCATTATAATGAAATTAATTAAATTATTTAACTTTACTTAAAACCAAAAATGGATTACCTATTATTTCTATATCTTGCATTTTGAACCACTGTGCGGTGCCACAAACGTCATTCGCTCTTGCAATCAATGAATTAGTTCTTATTTTATAATTACTATAGGCAAATATTTAACAAAATCAAGTGCCGTTTATTTTAACGGTTATTTATATTTCAAAACCGGTCGGTTCGATATTTGTGGTTACTTTAATTTTTGTCTATGAATCGATTTCTATTGATTGCATTAAATACATTTCGAATATATTTAGTAGTTGTGCAACATATATTCATAATTACTTAATATATTTCTTACAAAATTCAGATTGAAAAATATTTCATAAACACTGCTCAAAATGAATTCATTTAAATTATGATCAAAATTGCATTTTCTTTGTGTTTTGCAACAAATCGAAAAAACGAACTGCAATTAATTTTTTTCGTTTTTCTTTTATAAAATTTTCGATTTTATGATTGCTCTTTTAGGTTTGGGTGCATTCGTGCGTAAAACCACAAAAATATTTACCATTTCTAACTGAGTGTAATAAATGGGAGGCAATTTTCCAGAGATTATTTATAGTAGATGTGGGGACAAAGTTGTGTCCTACAGATTGTAATACATGCGCATCATTGCCAACATCTCTCCAAGCAACAAAGTTTATCTGGGGGTGATTTCGTCGTGGTGAAATTTTTCATATCTCAGCAGGGCTTTTATTAGAGCAGCATCCCTTGTAAATATGCGAGCTTTACATAATAGATTACGGAGAAACAATAAGGATTTGTCACAAGGACCGTGTGGCCTAATGGATAAGGCGTCGGACTTCGAATCCGAAGATTGCAGGTTCGAGTCCTGTCACGGTCGAACAAGTGAGTCAATTTACATCGTAAGTTTTTATTATTTCAAAATATCAAACAAAATTATACATTTACGGTCAATTCGCATTATTTGTTAAAGAAACGTATTTGCATACAATGAATATTGATACGTCTCAAATATTTTGACACTATTTATTTTATTATAATATTTCCAATATAACAGGTTCTTTTCAAGCCGTGTTAAATGTATGTTTTTATGTTTAAAGTATCATTGAAATTTTGTGACGTTTGTTGAAATTCTGCCTGCCTGAATGTCAAAAGGTAACAGAATATTTTTTATGCGTATTGAATAATCTAAAATTAACACTGAAAGCAGTTAATTGCTGTTGAAAATATTTGTGTATTCAACACCGCATTTTTCTAAGCATTACACAGAGCTTTGGCAATACTTTCTAAATTTCTTAATAAGCATTCATATTGAGCAACCATTTTAAGGTATTATAGAATGCCAGTGAACTAAAAATTTGATTTTGTTAAGTAACATATGCTAATTTTTTATTGAAGCCCTGCAAAAAGTTCAATAAGTAGGAATGCATTTGTAGAAAGCCCCAGTTGGATGTGTATTGTGGGCTGGCGACATCGTCTTTACATCTTGTTTGGGAAAATTTAAATTTTATCTTTTGGAAATATTTATATTTTTCGTCAATTGCCATAGATTTATATTTTAGATATTTGTCTGTGTTTATTTCATATTTTACATAATAAACTGGCATTGAATAATAATGAAAAAGATACAAAATTATATTGTTAATTTATATTTTTTATTTTAAAAATATGATGAATAACGCATTAATCTATTAATCTCAATCTAAATCTATTAATCTCAATCTTAAACAATTACCGTTCAAAGATTAGTCTCCGGAAACATTCTTCAAGTTATGAAAAAAGTTTCACAAAATATATGATATCTCGAATACCACTTAAACCAGGTTACTTTTCCTCCAAAATATGCTTAAAATATAGGAAGCTCTTAGCTTACAAATTGTACTCCATTTATAAAATCTAAAATCTAAATTACCCAGTGGTTAATTAAAGTTCACCATCATGGCCGGAAATGGTTCATTCAATTACAATTCAATTACAAGAACAGATAAGTCAAACAGAAAAAATCTATTTCTGGATTTTGAGTCTTCTCTTTGTCTTCTCTAATAAAAACGCACTTTGTTTTATTATTATATTATATCGTCGTTTTAATTATGGCACCGTTTTGAGAAAATCATCAAACTGACAACGAGAAGAACGTGAGAACACGATTCTGGAATTTATATTCCTTTTTAACGTTGTCAAACGCACCTGTTTCGCCCTTTATTTCGATGACAATTGCTTTTAAAAATAAACTATATGATTTATTCACATTTTGCATTTAAATTTATCGGCTATATCGATGATGCTCGATACAAATAATGAATATTAATTTAACTTTTTTGCAAATGGAAATTAGTTTGCAATGTTTCACAAAGTTTTACTTGCGACAATAGGAAATGTGACATGGATACATTTTCAACTTGAAAACAGGTTTAAGAATTGGTTGAAATTTTGCAAAAGGCCAAATTTTGTTATTAAAAAATGAGCATGAAATGGAAAAATGTTCAAATGTTGCAAAAACTGACAAAGGCTGACTGTATTTAGCAATCATCATCATCGAAATATTAACTTGTGCTCAGGTTAAAGTTATTACTCTGTCTCAAAAAGATTGCCTGAACAAGCAGATCACAATATCCAAAATTTCGGCGCGCACAGTAACGAATACCAAGTGCATGGACCTTTTTCATGAACTTACAATTAGACACTACTACCTACTGTAAGGATTTTATAACCTGGCCCTAGAAACAAAGACTTTGTCGCCCTTCCCTGCACCATCTACCAACTTCATTATCGAAGAATTTTTGTCTCTTTTTACGCAAGGATCTAACCAATATTAGAGCTGTGCTGTGATTTACTTAACTACGTACATCAACAGTTTGTGTTTCATACAATAATGAAATGGTCCTTAAATGGTAATGGACGTTTATATTATACGAGTGTGAAGTATTTAACTCTCTGATGCTCCCAGAACTGCATCATCCGGATTAGGATTCTGCACAATATTGTTAAACTGACCATATGAGTGTCTCGTTCAGTGGGATTTTAGTTTCACGTTTTGTTCTTAAAACACAAAAAATCTTTCTGTAAGTAAACAGCACTGCTTGGTCTACGGGGTAGTCGGGGATTTGGAAACTAGTTCGACATATCAAAGTTGCAGTGACTAGTTTTTACGCCTTCTAAAAAATTTGATATTGAATTCTTAACAGCATGATGACGCCGAATTTAATATTTAAATGATTGGAACATAATTTGAGAGTAATATAGTAGGAATTAATAAATGGTTACAAACGTTGGGTGAAAATCTAGACAAGGCATTAAAAAATCAGTGATAAATAAAATAAAACAGGCTCCAATCTAAATATTATATTAGAGAGAGTCCCTGAAGAAGAAATTTATAATTTGATGTCAACACATTAGGTGGTAGCAGTTCGTCGCCCAATCAAAATTTGCAAATTTTTTATTTTTTCGAAACAGTAACATCTCGCAATGACCGACCGATGCCTGTGGTGTTCATTTTTTCATTGTTATTGCCTTTGTTGCATGTCCATATTTATGTTTATGATTATTAAGGATGACATGTTGTGCGGTCCGAATTTGTTAAAAACTTGAAATAATTGTTTCCATCTCAGACTGCCGAAGGCACCATTATAATCAGAAGATATCGGTGCAATGCATATATCTTACAGGGTCAAAAATAGCATTGAAAGGGCTCAATTTGGTTGTTCAAAATTAGCTTTAATCTTGCACACAATACTACTGGTATGAACTAACCGGCACAGAAAATTGAGTCAAATGAACAGACTTATCTTCACTTACATTCATCCAACATCATTTTGCGCTGGTGCAAAAGTGTGAGGGGTGCCAGAATGGATGTGGTTAGTTGCTAAACTGTTAAGAACATACTCTGCCATTTTAATTCGCGAAATTAAGTTTGCTAAATGCCTGATACAATCTAAATTATATTGTATTAAGTGCAATTGAATGTAGGATATGAATCTAGGAATATGTGGTAAAATTACGTAATTTATATAAAAGTTGACAAAGAGGGCGCGGTTATCCAGTTGATTTTTCAAAAATTTACGATGGGTTATAACGTAATTATAGTTTCAGTTTATTTAACTGCAGTCTACGAATTAGGAATTACAGCGGAAAAATCACATTTCGATAAATCGGCCAATTTGTAAGGGAGATACCAGAAGGGATGTGGCATGCCCTCCGTTGTCATTCCCACTTACTATACTTCAAGGGCGTAATGTGTGCCAAATTTGAGCGAAATCGGTACAACTACTGGAAAGATATAAAGCTAAGAGTATACGAGTTAAACCAGAACAATGTTATGAACGAGAACATAGGCTATTGCAGTCTACCGATTAGGAATTACAGAAGAAAAGTCGGTGTGCACCAAATTTAACCAAACCTGAGAGAAGGCTTGTTTTGAAGTATAGAATAAACATTTTCTTGGTCTGCATCAAACTGATGGCTGATGGCAAAATTCAATCATTAACATTGCGTAGCGCTTCCAGGCTCCATCATGTATGAATCAATTTAAGATGCAATTTCGACTTAGTATTCCCATTACACCATTTATACGGTGCTTTTAAACCAAATTGTCACCTTCGTAAGACTTGTCTTGCTATTACAAATAAAAAAAGTCGTCAAATTCATGTCACTGTTGATATTTGTTAAAAAAACAAAAAGACTTTCGAAAAATTTTGATTTGTTACAAATCGATTACAATATTTCACCATTCAAAAAGGAAACGTATTTGAATCGCAATTCATAAATTTTTTTCCACTCAAATATTTGTAACAATAGAAATCGAATTGCAATTAAATCGATGGTAAAATACGGTGAGTCTAACATTTCAGGTGGGTGGTTTTTGAAAATCGAAAATTGAAGTAACCGCCATTGCTTATTAAGTTTACTTGCGATAACTAAGCGAGATAAGGAGAATATGAACAATTAAACACAATAGCTCACCAACAACAAACACGCCAATATAAAGATTACCTTTACCTTTAACAATGAAATCAACCATCTACTCATGGAACCCACTGACAGGCATGGAGACAGAAGGACAGGCTGCATCAAATCACTAATATTAACGTTTAATATCGAAGGGGACGGAATGCCGCCGTATGAGGAAAACTATGATTTCATATGCGGACCGGTTACTGGACAACAATCTCACTTGCGAACTCTCATGCGAATTACTCATGACTTTAGTTAGGAACGGTAAGAGGTCTTTGCATCGAAACGTGTTGGTTGTAGTCGTGATATTGTTGCTGCTTTTTGGTATCTAAGCGACATTTGAAATTGGCCCATATATTTAAGCCATAACAAGATAGTGTTAAAGTACTTCAAGTACAATTGCGACTCCACCAACTACGTGTAGCAGTGCCAATATTTGTGTGTTGGTGGTACTCGTTTACTCGCACAAATGTCAATGTGTTAGTAGTCACTGTGTTCCATGATCCACAGTATATAACGGGTACATGACTACATACCTTTCCTATTCAAATACTAAAAAACCGGTTACCGTATTATTTACCACAAAATTAAAATTCAACAATTGTTGTCTTATTAAACCCGTCAGGCAGTCAGTCACTCATTCAGCCAGCCACCGACTCGCACAAGAATAACAAAATTTCAGAATTATTTCCTTGCATTTTATAATGACAAAGAATGATCACTGGAGCGGACTGGTTTCTATGTTCATTCTTTTTTATTCTTAAAACTGAAACTAAATGGAAAAGACGAAAGGTTTTGTTTATACCTAAAGTGCTACCAGAATACATAATTACGTAGACTTTTTCAACGGCCCGAGCTCCCATTGATTTAAGAGAATTTTCTCGAGCAGCGGCCAAAAGGTCGAATTTTACATTCATTACACGAATTGTATTCGATAATGATACAAATTCCCTTTTCTATTTACCTTTTAGGGAATTTAATTTCCCACGAAATTGCTAAAAACAATTGAATTTCCCGACATTTCGACAATTACCGGAAAATTTAAGTATGACTTATTCTGCAGTTTTTGTGTCCTATTTTAAAGAAAATCATATAAGTTGAATAAAATCTGCATGCATAATAGCAGTATGAGCTAAACAGAGGAAGTCAACAATGCTTGGCGAATCATTGAAATGAAATGTATTAAAATGATATTTTAATTAAATTCAAGTATTACGGAAGAACAGAAAAAGATTTTGCTAAATAGCAATGCCAATTATTCCCAAAAAGTTGACGATATTTACTCGAACATAAATATAATAATATAAATACAAATAAATATAACAATATAAATATAATAATATCTTATTTGAGTACCTTTTCAATATGTTAGCCAAATTATATTATTTCCCAAATAGTAATTTAAAACGCTTAAAATTTTTAATATTTCAAAAATTATCCAGTTTTTGTCTAAACTATATCATATATAGGCATTAAAACCAGTACAGAAATTTCAATCAGGTTAAATGATTTAGTTAAGTTCCACCACTCACAATTTTGAACCAACGTAAAAGAATGTTAGGTGACTTTTAAGTTGTTGCAAAATTGTGAGTGGAATTAGAAGGGACGTCGTAAATTGCAAAGCTCGTACTAACAAATAATCTGAATTAATAAACGCTA
The DNA here is from genome assembly GCA_019455685.1 of Philornis downsi. NCBI lineage: Eukaryota > Metazoa > Arthropoda > Insecta > Diptera > Muscidae > Philornis > Philornis downsi. The sequence goes on from JAHXMU010000813.1 coordinate 1,128,929, forward strand.
AAATTGTAAATTTCTGAAGACTTCCGTTTAGAATTTATAGAAGGATTATTGATTTTTTCCCAAATCGGCTAATTTATATACATACCTATATGTGGCCTCTTAAGAGACTCCAATGCGCTCCATTTTCATTCGTAGTACTAAATGCCTCCTTATGCGTTTTTAATTATACTAAATTTAGTACAATTGAATGAAAGATACAAATCTGGACTAAATGAAGTATAATAATTTATAAGGGAGTTACCAGAGAGGGTGTGGCTATTAGGTCGATTTTTTTTTAAATTTAGAAAAAATTATATGCAATAAAATCGACAGAAATTTAATTAAGTTAGTCTAGGAATTAGCCATTACAAGTGAAAGTTATACATCGGCCAATTTAATATAATTCAGGAAGCCAAGGATACACGAGTATGAGTCAAATCAATCATTTATATGGGAGTTACCATAAGGGATGTAATCACATGGTCGATTTTCTCGACATTTACATTGAATTACAAAACAGCACAATGGAATCACTACAGCCTACTACTTCGGACTAACAGAGGAAGAATTGGATTTCGGAAAATCGATCAATTGATGGAGGAGGTACAAGACGAAGTGCGACAATATGTTGCATTTTCATTCTAAAACCGAGGTTTGGCAACGCTCACCATCTACTTAAAAAAACCAATTCCCTTGCATTCCGTAAATGGAAGAGCTTCTCATATTCATTGATCTTACACACATTATATTTGTGGACTCATCCAACGGTCCACAGTTTAACGACGATTCCGAATGCAACAGTTTGAGAGGCATTTACCTGACCCTTGACATTATAAGGACCTTGAGGTAAGCATTTGCTCTAAACCTGAAATTACAATTGTCCTAAAGATGCGATAGGCAGGACAAGGAAGCACTCAACAAAAAAAAAAAATATGACGTCTATCATACAAAAGCAATGAATTAGGACGGGTAAGACTTCGATATGTTGTTTCGCGAAGTGCCTCAATAGCCACTATCCGCATTGATGTGAAGTATTTTTTATTACACTGATTTGTGCACGTGACCGGACTGTTTTTTTCAAAGACGAGTTGATGAATGAAACATTTGTACGCCAGTTATCCTGGCAGCGACATTAAAATGTTTCTGATAGGTATTAGTGTCAATCTACATAGCAACTCCTCCGAAAACTGATCCGAAAACTGGCCAGACTCCTGCGTAAAGATATCCACAACGTAACTTGTTTATTTGCTGGCCATTACACGAGAAGTCAGATTGGTAATATGTTAATAGATAGAAGGTTTTTCTCTAATGCCAAGAACGTGTCTATTATCCATTGCGTTAGCACTCAGACTAGAACTACTATCTAGTTGCAGTTAAGGATCGCTCGAAATTTAGCAGAGCGAAAGACGTGAATAACAAGTACAAAATCTCTTGACAATAACGGCAAAACGCCCCTAATTTTAACATATTACGCATTCCATGTCAACTAACGCAAAAACATCACTTGTATAAAACCGCGTTCAAAAAAACTTTGATACGATGAAGAAGGTTGCGTGCCTGAACAAAAAGGATGCTGTATACATGAGAATGTCGCCAAATGTAGGACAAGAAAAGAGTGCTAGAGGTGAAGAACGAAAATTCTACCAAAATTCTAGCAATAGACAGGGTTCTCTTCTTGTAAGCACAGCCACTGAAATCTGGTCACAGTGCGTGCTAAAATTCGAAAGATATAATTTTCCAGTTATTTGTTCCAGTTGGTCGCGCAAGTGAAGAAATCACGTAAATTATCGATGATCGATAGACTGGTCAGCATGTACTCAAAATGTGAATAGGAATAGGTCAATATGGCAGCAGAGTTGTTCCATAATTAGCATATACCACCTTATAAATACGATTGGAACTTATGTGATTTATGTTCTACTTTGAGAAAATGCGCGATAATCTGCAATAGTTGATAGCAATCTTTTAAACAATTTTTTTTTTCGAGATTCTGTCGAGTGTGATATGTGAAATTTATTATACGAGTATCTCACCTATTCTATCGGACATAATCAAATAATGAACTCACCCTTTATTTGAGTTTTTTATATGAGTTTAAGAGGGCTAATTGGGCAATAATCAATCAAAAATTCAATAAATGTATAACATCTGTTGTGATATCGTTTCATAACTGCAATCTATGCAGCATTTACAGAACATAATCAAATTCTGAATTCATAATTGGATTCTGAGTTCACTGTGTGCTTTTATCTATTTATATATAAAACATATTTTCCCATCATTTTTCCAATAGATGGCTTGACTCAGTGTTGTTTGAGCGCGCCTCAAATAGAACACCAGCAAAGAGAAAATATGCCATATTTTAAATACTTCGAAAATGTCGATAAAATAATGGGAAGCGTCCAAACGTCATGCAAACACTGTTTTAATTGCACAGTAACTGTACACTCCATAAAAATCCGGTTATAACAACTTAAATAAAGCTGAATACAAAAAAAAAATCATATATGGCTGTCACAGAAGTTTACTCAAAAAAACCTCTCTGGATCGTAACAAAATCCATCCATTTCTAAAGCAGGTAATGACTGGCGATGAAAAGTGTCTGATTTACGACAACATCAAGCAAAAGCGGTCGTGATCGAATTGCGGTATGCCGGTTCAAATGGTGGCCAAGTCAGAATTGACAGTCAGGAACGTTTTGCTGCGAGTTTTGTGGATTGACAGGGCTATGCTATGAGCTGTTTCCCTAATCCAAACACTTAATTCGGACCTGTGGTGTACTAATAGCAATTGAACCGTTTGAAGAAAGCAATTGCCCAGAAGCGTCCAGCTTTGGCCAATAGGAGAGGAATTGTGTTCCATCAGGACACATATATCGATAGTGATTAGATAAAAGCTCTGGGAGCTTGATTGGGCCTGGGCCTTGCACCAAGTGATTACCATATGTTCCTGTCTGTGGCAAATGATTTTGCTGATGAAGCTTGAAAACATCGACTGTCCCAATTTTTTGCCAATGAGGGTTTCTGTGAGAAACGCATTATGGAATTACTTTCAAAAAGGAAAAAAGTTTTCGAACAACATAGGCCATAAGCGTATCGATAGTGATTTGCCAGAAGCTCTGGGAGCTTGGTTGGCAGGTTCTTATAATCCGGACCTGGCACCAAGTGGTTGCCATGTGTTCCTGTCCGTGGCAAATGATTTTGCTGGCGAAGCTAGAGAAAACCAACTGTCCCAGTTTATTTTTTGCGAACTAGTTTTTCTATCAAAGACGCATTATGGAATTATTTTCAAAATAGCAACAAGTTATGGAACAAATCAGCATAAATTGAATCATTCTAAATATGCTAAATAAAGCCTACAATGTTATGGATAAGCGATTTTATTTTACTACGCCTTATATATATGCCGAATTGTTCATGATTGAATAATTGAGTGACTGACCGACGCATTAATAACCAGTCCGCCCAAAACGATCAAAGTGAAGATCACGGAAATTACAAGATACGTTTCAAAACGAAACAGACACATCTATATCACGATAACGAATTTTTGGACCACTGCCTAAAACAAACGGCTGAGTCTGAGATCGTGAAATAAGGGGTGTGTACATTTACCTATCTGAACGGGGGCGGGGTGAGAAAGGTATTTATTTTGGGAGTCAAAACGACGAAAAGTGACAAAAATGGTGACCCTTACGGATGAAGTTGAAATCGCCTCTCATGTTGGCATGGCATAAGAGAGTACATTTTAAAAATCCTACATCTATGAGATTTAGGTAGCCCAGAACGAATTGGTCAAATTGAATACGTGCCTCTTGCTGAATGATATGACCGCTTCGACTACAGACAAAAACACGATGAGAAGAGATTTTTGGAATTTTTCGCCTTTTGGAGGAAAACGGGAAGAAAAGAAACAAATTTTAAATGGCAACCAACACCTCTTTGACTCGCTGACATATCTCAGGCTAGATAACAAAATGACCATACAAAATGGTTTCCACTCAATCAACCACAAACTCTTCCTGTATTTTGTACATCTTTTTCTTCCATTTCACATAACCTTAACAAGTTGTATGTTCAGTTGCAAACGCTACATGTGTATGCCCTCATTGTAAAGAAAACGCTGTTAACAATTTTTTTTTATATAAAGTGGTTTAAGCAGGATTTGGGCAAGACAAGGTTTTGTTGAAAATTCCTTATATAATGATAACAAAGTAAAACTCTAGTTTTTTCACTCTCGCTTACATCGCATTTTGCAACATTTTTGTTTCCAATCTTTTTACGGCGGCCAAGCCAGCCAAGCTTTTGTTTCAAACAAAGGCGGCGGTAGCTGGAATCTTAATTTGTCGCGTTCCCCTTTTGTCTAGAAAATTCACCAGCAATAAGTTTTCAGTCAGTCTGTCAGTCGTTCACTTAAGTGCGATAGAATTATTTCATATCATTTCATGTTTAATGCTGGTTTAGCCAGTTTTGCTAGCTGACCACCGCTGCTGCTGTTGCCGGCAGTGCTCGGGTGGAGCATTACGCTCTTTTACAAGTTTCTTTTTGGCGAGTTCGGTCTGTCCGCTACAACTTAGCGTGGCTAATAATAGTTCAACATTCGCTTTTAGCATTTCTGATCGAGATTTTTGTTGTTGTCGGTTGTGTGTTGCGCTTTAATGCTTTTGTGGTTTGGGTTATATGGAAAAATTCAGCCAAACTTAAAGCAGAAAAAAATGTCTGTTTCTGTTTCAGTTTTACTTTCACTTTTTGAATTTTAGTTTTTTTGTGGCAATTCGTTTCTTGCCTTAAAAACATATATTTCTTTGGAGTCTTCTATACGGCGTCTGAAGAAACAGCGTTCGTATGTTACAATAGCTTTTGAAAGTCTCTAATTGGCATTAATTTGTTAATTAATATTAAAATGTTATTTATTTATTAATACGAATCGTTGGAATTCGTTTAAAATTGTGCAAGAATAATTTTAGCAATAATACATTTCAAAACTTTAATGTGTAAAAAAAATTGTTTTCATACATAATTTTCACTGGTAGGAAGTGTATCCAAATCCAATTTTATTTATTACTGGCATACTGAATCCTTTATACCAGAAACGATTAATGTTGGCTTTATTTTACAGCCGACCAAATATTTGTTTTTTTTTATTTGGCTCAAATATTTCTGTACGGATTAAAGTTCTTTTTACTATGTTGGAAAGATCAATTTTATTGTTATCTAGGAATTAGTAAAAGCTAAATAAAATGCCAGTGGCTTTAAACAGGGTTCGGCAATAAATTCCAGCGTTTTCTAATGCCTGATAATTCCTTATAGTTTATGGAGGTGTATACACCAAATTAGTGGTGAGGTCAGGTGACATTTCCAAATTGAAAATGTTTTTAAATGTTTTGTTGAAGTAGCAGTCAATTTAAAAAATCACCCACGAGTATGACGCCTTATGGACTACATAATAAGTCCGTTATCAGATATCTTTGTGGTTGTATAGATGCTATTGGTACATCATCAGTTGGACATATACATATCTATTCATAAGCAGATTATGCACATGCGAAGCAGATACTAATCGAATAAGTCCAGCACTGGAATTCATTGAACTTTTTCCATTCACCAAACAAAAATGAAAATGAAGAATTAGTTTTTCAACAAATTCGTTTTTTTTCTCATGGCTACTTAGTGACCTGCCATGCAATAATGGTTAGAACACTATCATGCGACTATCATGCATCAGATCATGGGTTCGAAATCCAATATAACCAACTACTACAATGCGAGCAGTGGTCGCCTTACTACATCGAGCAGTCGAGTAGTCGAAAAGTCTAGCAAATAATTTTTAAACCTTCGGAATCATATAGGTAGTTAAACTATATTCACTGCTGCTAATCTACGAATTAAATTAGATTTTACGTTTTTTTTTCATCAAAAAGAGGGGGATAGAGAGTTTTGAGGAATTTTTCCTGATTTTCCCCCCAACATCATTTTAGGTGTCTAAATATCAAAAATTTACGGCAATAACCAATTGGCGACGTACCTTTTTCGTTTACATTAAAAGTCTATATAATTAATAATCCAAAAAGTGATTCTACTTGTACTTCCTTTTTGTATCAAATATTCTACTTTTTTACGAAATGTTACGCTTCGTAATCGAAAAGTTACATTTAATAAAATAAATTGAATATAGCCGACTTTACGGAGAGAATGGTAATTTTTGGAGATTATGTGGAATAAGTCCAGTTCAGGATTAGCAATGGGTTTATCCAAACTAAGTTGGGGATATCCACAAAGCAGTACAAAGATTCTTTTCAGCTGCGTATAATATATGCTTTTATATTTATGTATGCCCTAGTATAAAATTTATACGTTTAGAACGCAACTCAAGCGAAATTTTTGTTTATTTCGTATTCACTTATCTCCAATTTGTATGTGCGATTGTTGTATTAAAACATAAATTTTCATGGAAAATATAATAATAAACATAAGAATATATATCTGTAATCGTATTCTCAAATAAAATTTTGAGGCACAGGGCCCAAGCAAAAACTTTAGCTCCGGGAAACTTTCGATAGCATGTATACATACAATTCTTTATGGGAACTGCAGGAATATGTACATGAATACACATATATTTTGTTTAAGAAACTCAAGCATAAGCTATGAAATAAAAAAGGGATTTCTTTAAAAATAAAACGCTTTTATAGAATAGATTTATGGATATCATAATACTCTGGGTTGGCGACATTAATTGAAGATCCTATTGAGCCAGTATAAAAATAGAGTGCGAGTAACATTAATGAATGTTAGAAACTCTCCCATATTTCGTTCACGGGAATGAGAAATACTAATGAATATCGAAGATTATCTTCCTCACAGAATAAAGAAGATATGTGATTTTATGAATGACAATTCAATGTATGGAATAAGTGCTGGATTTCCTTCAAAGATTTTGTTGTTTGACAATTTGTCTATTTTTATGTTTATGCTATTGCAAAGTCCTTTCCTCTGTTTATGTTATGCAAACGCACAAAAATAGCTCCCATTTTCACATTTACCCCATGAAGAAATAATAACGATACCTAAGAAAATGTTGTGCAAGCTCTAAAAGATTCAAATATTTCTCATCAGTCCTTCAAATCAATCGAGTCAATGAATTTCACATTTTTATGACGGATTTCAGGTGATTTCAAGCTATATCCTAATTTGTTACCCACAAATGAGCCTTGAGTCACTATTTTATTTGGAATCTGAATCTGAGCTTAAATCATAGTTGCCTCCTTTCAAAATCGAAGAACTATACGATGAACAAACAGATGGAATGTTGATTTTTATATGCCAAATTGTAAACCTCGGCTACAGGCCAGACAATTTTGAAAAATGGTGCACACAAATCAGGACACTTACTTCACATTAAACGGCCAATAGAAATATAAGTAAATTAACGGATATTTGCCTTAATGTTAATCATAAAATCAAAGCAGACTATATTTTTTTTTTTTTTTTTAAAAAACTTTGCTTTAACTTACTGGGTATTAAGCAACTCTGTCTGCCCAGACGTTCAAAAAGGCTGTTTAATACTTTAAACTGAAGATATGAAGATCAGTTAATGCGGCGAAACAATAATACCCAGAAGGAAGTGTGTAAAATATTAGGTATCTTTTGACCAAATGAAGACTTCTTAAGTCGACGACGTTCATTTGTCTGGCTGGCTGGCATAATAACTTCCATAAATCTTTATGAAACTTCTTCAAATATGACACAGTTTGACATTTTTCTAAAATAGGTCATAGCTGAAGGTTGTAAATGGGATGTATTAAGCCAACCCTTTTGGTAGCTTCCATACCAATTCTACGAAATACAATTGTTCGCCTTTAACTCATAATTCATGAACTAAAGTATCCTAAGTTTTTGTACATTGTATTGTCTTATAATGTTGAAAAAATCGATAGATTAACTATGACTCTCATGGATCTGTCTCTGGTACCTTCCATGCAAATGATTGATTTAATCCGTAAATTCTTATTTAGTTGCACTAAATTTATTCAAATTTGGTACAGAGTGTGCTAACATAGATTTTCAGAATAAACAGAGGCATTTCAATATCCTCTTTGTGATACCTTCCATACAAATTGGTCGGTTTCCCTTTCTTTTGGTATCCTCTATGGAAAAGTGTGCAAAATTTCAGTCGTAAAATTTTCAAAACTTTTATTTGAATTTCGCAACATAGTGTTATCATGTATCATTATCTTGTTTTTTTTTTTATTGAAATTTTAATGATTATTTTTCACCTGGTTCATAGCCGTTGTGAGAGCAATATGAATTGAAATGATTCTATTGTTTCCTAAAAATCAATGCAATTCGAAGGACTAAACAATATTTACTGTAGTACTATTTGCACAAAGAATACAGAAATTTGTAGAGATTTCGGAGCATACCCAATCGAATAATAAAAACTACAAAAAAGAAAGAACCCATCAGGTTAATTATTGAACCTAAAAAACTAGAGTTTGTTTTTGTATCGATAATCAGGATCGGTTGTAGATTAGTAGATCTATATTTTCTCCCTTTTAAGTGCTTTGTGAAACTTCTCTCTCACAATTAATCAAATTTCATGTAGCTGTAGAGTCTCTTGCCATAATCTTAATTTTTGATCTAACTTAATAAATTGTTCGGCCTTCTTTTCTATTCTTGCACATTTCTATGTCCTTGTTCTTCTGTTGCCCAACAAGCATTACATCCATTTAATACCTCTTAACAGCGCTCCTTCAAATAGCACATTGCAATTGGCTGTAGCATTCCCACCTATGCGGCGTCATTATTTTGGAACATTACAAGGTATTCTTTGTCATATCGAGTCTTATCTGGACATTGCTCTTTATGCCCAATAACGATCTTTATAACCGACAATAGAATATGCAAAATATTGCCACAATTTGCTGACTGACTTGAACTTCAAGAAAAGTGTTTTTACTGCTACATTTTTCAAAATAGGGAAAAAGGCTTCAATGACGTTTTTACTGTATAGAGGAAGTGTCCTCTTTAATACTTCCCTTTTATGTAGCAAGGTGTGCACATTGCCCTCCCCATCTCAGTTTTTAAATTTGATTAGGGAGAGATTTTTTCAGCTTATTTTTACTTGTGTCCAAAAGAACATTTTCATTGATATGTTTGTGATGTAGAATAAAGTGCCCGATCATATGTAGAGAAGTGTGGCGTTAGAAGCTGGTCGAGATGAAGATTTCCACTTTTCAATAATTTTTCCATATAGCAGCTTAAAATGGAACAACAGTTCTATATGGGAAGGGCGCATTTAAAAAAGTTTGCAATTAGTACGAAAAATACTTTTCCGAGTAAATGAACGGCTTTATTGTTGGCTTTAGCAGGATCACATATAGAACTAAGTACTAAGTAAGTAAGTAGTACTAAGTTGCATATCTAATTTGTCACTCTTCTATATAGAGTTAGCCACTATTTTCTGTAATATATTTAGATGCTTTCAGTAATAAATTTGATTTAGGAATCTATAACACATTAAAATTTTATTACATGAGGAGAAATCTTCTATGAATTTAGGATATTATTTCAGAAAATTCAAAGTTATAATCTTGTATCCCAAAGCCTACTGTAGGTTACTTATTAAAGATATAGGGGAAACAACCTTCAATGCAAATCCAGGAAATTGTTGAAAACCTTTGCAAATACATATTTATTCATATACCTTCGTGCTTATTATGTTAATCAAAAGTAAAGAGTTGTGTGATTGTTATCTACCTTCAAATAAAATAACAATTTCTTACTTACCTTAGGGGAAATGACTAATTTCGTGAGTGGTTTTTTTGTTTGCTGCAAAGGCTGGTAATATCGTAGCTGTAAGACCGCAATAATAAATCCTTTGTTTAAAAAATGATATCCACAGTAAAACGAAAATCTTTTTGAAACGATTTTAGTTGATGGTCACAAGCCAATCTCTGTGTTATAGTAATTAAATCAGGTTATTCTCTGTGCTGATGTGTCATCATAGCAAGATTTTAAGAAGTTCAGCTCTGCTTTGCTCTGAGTTGTAGGAAAGGTCTTTTGTTTAACTAAAAAAACTGTGGTATTTCTGGCTTAAACGTGATTTAATTAATGACTCATATTTTCCGAAAAAACCCCTCTGTGCGATATTGAACAAATCTAATGGTAAATTCAGTAACCGTTTTTGGTTGTGACCAAACTTTGACTTTTGGTATTTTACACATAATTCGAAACAATTTGCCGAATAAACCAGTTATGATGCGATTACTAAACTTTTTGATAAGAAGAAATACATACATATAATAACACTCATTCAGTACTGATGACTTTACAATTTTTATTTGCCAAGGTTTCTCCAAGAAAAAGAAAAACTAAGCGAATAAGTATTTGGTTACCTGAAACTCATATTGATTGTTGCCAATTAAATTCGTCCTACTGAATTTTATTTAAATCGTTAAAATAATAACTGTAATAAAGTGAAATAACCCGCAATTTTTTTCATTGATTTTCAAATGTAAACAAGTTTTTATACGTGTTTGCGCTGCGAAACATTACAAACACATAAAGTGTCTTCATATGCAAATGCTTCATCTTCTACGTTTTGTTTTACTCAATGAAATACCGTTAAGAGAGCCAATGTGGTCGTAACCAACCATCATAAAGACGTGGCCCTTGTTCTCCATAAATAGTTGTGAGAACATTTTCTCAAATATTCTCTTTGAGAACTAAAAGAAGAGATTTTTGAATCGAATTAATTGTTTAATACAATTGCTTACGTACAAACACATTAACATTTTATTCGTTATTTCATTTTGTAACCTATCGATTACGCAGAAGTCTTTGTTATGCTATTGAAATCAAAAGACTTAAGACACAAACACTAACTCTTTAGTCAACCACAACTGTAGAAGTTTAAAGAGCCGGACGATGAGATCGGAAGAATGAGTTATTCAGATAAGAGAGCGTAAAATAACATATAACTGGAGATATAAAATTTTTTAACTAAGATTCAGTGTATGAACACGTATGAATTTACTTATATCTGACACTTTTATAGCAAGAATTTTGTTTTTAATATGCAATATTTGTTTTTTGCCATGAGCTGCTTGATATATTATACTATATGGTATATATGTAGAAACGCTTTTAATCCCGTCCTGTTAAGCGAACAGTAATATATATTTGGATCAAATTGGTGAGAGAAGGCATTTGACTTACAACACTTGTGAATTCTCTTAACGGAAGCGAAGATGTAATATTTCATTAATTTTTTTTTTTATCCTGCCCAAATATTTCGCTTTCTAGTTATTTTCTAAATAATTTTGATTTTAAATCCGTAAATTCATTTTTGTTATTAGTTTGTTTATACACATGTAAGTTAATTTTGTGTAATCAGAGTTGATATTATCGCAAATATGATCACATAGTAAACGTATTAAGTTGTTAATGTGAGTTGTAGTAAATTTGAATTAAGTCGAATAAGACTATTATTGTATGTTTATATGAAGGAAACAAATAATGTTTGCAGTTTTCTACAAAAACGCGCTTTTCTATTTCATATTTGTTTCAGACTAATGGATGATGTTTAAGGATATTCCATATAGTCACATACAACTATTTGGTGAATTTTAAATTTCAGTAAAATAGCTCGCAACCTTGTTTGCAAATTATAAAGCTTGTTGATGTTAGACATATCCACGCCTGAAATAAAAACTACTTTTAAAAATAATGAATAAAACACAAACATTGTACTTAACGTTTTTATCTATCAATATCTATATACGATATATGTCAATATTTTTTTTTATTAAGCAAATGTACATATTGCAAATTGTATTATTGCAGCTTTCCCCTATGAAAGTATACAAGATAATGCCTGAAAATATATCTCACAAGCAATATCTAATATGAACTCAATCCTGATGGCTGAGGTTGCCTTCCGCTATAATCAAAGAAAAAAAATCGACGATACTTTAGATTTTGACTCACTTTGAGGTAGTTATTACGGTTTATTCTACTTTGGAGGGCGTCATTCCAAAGCTTGTTGGCGGGTTTGCATGTCCGTCTTATAAAGTCATGTCTTATCACCAGTTATAATGCATTTTATGTGGGGCCGGAATTGACTCGTTCTAGTATGTCTTCAGAAACTTTTACGCAACTAAAAAAAATTTTGGTCTTTTGCGACTAATCGGGCTGCTTTGTACCCAAAATATAGTGCAGGAAGGCGCGAATTGATTCGTGAAACTTGTTAACTGTCAAACTCGTGAGCCAATGTCTCATTCATCACCCATTATTATGCGTTGTATGAATGTGCGCAACTTGTACGCCATTGAAAAAAATTCTGTTCTTTCGGAATTAATCGAGGGATAGCGGGTTTTATGTCCAAAATATCGTGTAGGATAATTGATTCGTGGCATAAAAAATTCAGCTGCTATCACTTTTAAACCTGAATGAAGATATCTAATCAACATTTCCTTTGCTTTATCGATCTTAATCCTAGTTGAAGAGTTAGATGGCCGATCAGAGCGAGGCAAATCTTCCACGACATCTCGACCACTTCTGATTGTACTGGGCCACTCACATGCATGTTTTTTGATCAAGTCAGTTCACTCTAATAATCTAACATTCTCAATGATTTGCCATACGAAATTCCATTTGCAAAACAAAATTTGAAGAAAATTCTCAGTGCGACATTTTTATACATTCCCAAAACGCATTTCAGATAAACTGACAAAAATTGAGCAGTTTAAATAAACTAAATCGCAATGGATAATGGTTATGCCAACTTAGCATTTTCTTCTATTTGTTCATTCCCAATATATATACCTGGTAGCTGTGAGGATTACAGCAAGTATTACAAGTACGCTTGTTATATCCGAACGGCCTACTTGATAGATGCCTTCAGCACGTATGAGGAACCCGTCGTCGCCTTCTAATAAATATGGTGGAAACACTAAAACATGCATGAATTGAATAAATCCTGTGGGAAGGAAGATCGATAGCTCTTCCTGGTTTTCCTGTTTTTGGTTTGAAATTCCAGTGAATATGGTTTAAACGGTTTTGTAAAATGACAATTTCATTTATTCATTATGACAATAATAAAATAAGAATTTGCGCCTAAAATGTTTACTGTAAATTCTTTGCTGCCTTTTATTGAAGAAGAATTAGCTTCAAATTATACAGTTATATTGCTATTCCTAGAAACTACTCTACTCTTTCATTAGGAATTGCACCAAGGAACAGCTCTTTTGTAGATGTGCGTCATATAGGATGCCGTATTTCATTAACAGCACCATCCGTCATTCATATATATCGTATTTAGAATATTCGTATCATAGTGAATTTCCAAGGAAGATGGAAGAGATGGGTGGACAAAAGTTATATAAAAATATTTACGTTTGATTTTGGTTCTTAATTCAGTTCAATATTGCTTTTCTATTAGCGATTATTTATTACTGCTAATAGAATATAAATCAACACAATCAATGCGTCAATGTAATCAATTCCGAAAGATTTGTGTTTCACGACATTTTAAATCTATCGAATAATGTCCTTCTGTCTGTCTGGTTGTATGGCAGACGTGATAAACACTTAGCATAGCCTAATATTGTTCCAGATCGTAGCATGAAATTGTAAATAGGTTACAATTCTGATTCCACCATACAAATTGATCGATTTTCAAAAATTTCCCAATAACTCCTACTTTGTAGATGGCAGCAACTTAAATTCTTGTCTATTAACTTTCTTCATAATACTCGAGAAACTGTTAACAACATTGACCGATTAACGGTCCACCTTCTGGTATCTCCCATAAAATGGCCTATATAAACTGTGCATTAATTCATTTAAATTCTGCACACGTTAGTGGGCCAAAGAAGGGTCTGAGAATAAAAATTGCAATGCATTACCACACTCTGATTTTTCAAAATTCAAATTTTTTCCTGTAACTCTTATTTTATAGATATGAGCAATTTAAATGTTGGCTCATTGTATTTTCTTATAGTGAATCACAACATGTCCTTGTGTCTATATTCTTGGATTCATACCTTTTATTCAATTGAACCAAACTGAGCATAACTTGATAAGCGAAAATGAATTGCCATTCTCTTACATACGCATTAGCCGATTTTGCAAATATCAACGTTTTGTCTATACTATTTAAGAGGAGACATTGTATTATAAGTAAGTCATAATACGAAAGTTTCATAAGTTATAATTTTGTTCACAAGAATCCTTTTGGCACAGCCCACTATTTACCACCAATTCAAATGAACGTTGAGTGAAGGAGTGTGTAAGTCAGTCTAGCTGACTGAAATTTCAATAGTGGGGTTTTTACCACTCTGTTTAGTGACCGCGCTACGACATAAGACAAATATGAAGAGACCAAAAATGCATTCTTAATATTGCAAACAGATTACTTCCACAAACCTTCTCAATAGTAACCTAAGCTCGCACAATCCTTTAGCGAATTTTAATCGTTAAACAGTAAATAGTTGCCGAATAACCCTCATGTTAAAACATCCAAACGACTGCTTTAAACTGTTATCAAAAAAACGTCACTTAAAGAATTTCTTTCTATTAATTCGCAAAAAACCAGTAACATTTAAGCTAAGATTTCAAAGGCGAAACCTGCTTCACTTCTTAACACACTAAACCCTGCCTGTAAAAAAGACTGAAACTAATGGTTTGAACTGGTAATTTGCTCATGGTTGAATGTGCATAATCACATAACCAACAACAACTTGATGTATTAAAATTATTAAAAAAAATAATATGTACAACCCGATCTCCTTGAGAATAGGATGGAATGATACGAGTAGCATTTGGTACTAAGACTATACAGCAAAGAAGCCAACAAAATAAAGAAGTGCTGACTTAATAATACTAATTTCTCATATGCAAAAAGTAAAAAAAAAAAAAACAAAATACATGTTTGAAGCGATCAATAAAAACTTGACAAAATTTGAGTATACGACGGCCGACAGTAAAGAAATATATATCATCACAATAAACTGCCATCATAAGTTTGAAATAGCAATCAAATATTATCAACAGGTTTATTTTGAAATTAAATCTTCAGCAACGTTTGGCAGCCTTCTGTTAAATTATTAACATTATGTGGCTTCATTTTTATAATCACCTGATGGGAAAACTGACTGATGTAATTTCAATCAAGGGATTGGATTTACCATCAACGTATTACTCAATTGCTAAAACGCAAACGAAATTCAAAGTAGTAATTAATTGCCAGAGAAAGCAACCATTGGGTGATCTATAATTAATTGCTATGGTTTGGTGGTATTTTCCTATGATTGAAAAACACTGGGAGTTTCGCCAGACATTACTTAAGTAGTTTTCAAACTTAACTGGTCGAGGAATATCAATTTGCGTTAAAACTAAAATGGAAATGGAGGAAGTGTAATTAAATGAAATTACTAAAGTTTCCTAAAAATTTAAACATTAATAATAATTTACGTAAAAATAATAACGTAAGTGGCATATAGGGTTATTCATTTAGTGGTTTCAAAACCGACGGTCTGGCACGGCTGTCAGTTGTTTAATACCTATTTTTATTTAGTGAAAAGTTTGCCATGTACGAATATGGATCGTTTAACAACCGAAGAACGCGTAATAATGGTTACACCTTTCTACAAATGTGGTAATTCATACCTAATTCAAGATGATTGATTTTTGCATGAAAAGTTCCCAGAAAGCGTAATTTCACGTTTTAGCGACATTAATTGGCCACCAAGATCATGTTACTTTTTGTGGGGCTACGTCGATAACCGTGTTTATGCGAGTAATTCCCAAACATACCGCCAAAATGTGTGAAAAAGTGGTCGAAAACTACCTCAAAAAGATCCACTGCTGCAATCAATCCAGAGGCGATCATTTAAATGAAATTGTATTTCGTATATAATGGCAAGATCCAAGCATTATAATGAAATAAAAGTCTAGTCAGCGAATTAAAATATAAGATAAGAGCTTTAGAATTCCCATTAACTAGAACCAAAAATATGCCAGATTTTAACAACATCAAGGCAGATCTCTCGTTTACTATTTTCGAAAAATTTTGGAAATACTAAAAATTCATAAATGTCTTTACCCAATATCCTTTTGTATTGAAGCAAAAGTGTGCGGGATTTCAGAAGGAGCATAGTAAATGTCTCTGTTTGTATCGAAAAATTGCTCAAAGTTACAGTGCAATAAAAGAACCAAAACCGTATATTGGCGGAGTCTTCCGTTTTGAAATTATAGAGGAAACTGTGATTTTTGTTAGTTTGATTAATTCATATGAAAGAAATCTGAAAGAGCATTGGAATTTACTCTATTTCCATTTTCAGACTTAAGTTTATGGATAAATTTAATGCAATTGTTAAATAAATGTTAAATGTTAAATAAAATATATTAAAATGGTCATTTGTTGGGAGACACTAAACGGAATCGGCATGGTAAGCATTATACACCTAGACAATGAACAAAAAGCATTTCGTATGCCACAAAAACTATGTCCAATGGACCTGATAAGATAAACATTTTCTTCCAGGTTTGGTTGTTTGTGTTTAGAGACTATTTCTAACTGAATTTTTCACAACTTCAACAGGGGAGATTAAATATCACACATAATAAAATCTGAAAATATAAGTCATATAGAAAGAGAATTGGAAATACAGACCCAAGTTTTTATATAACTCCTATACAAATTTCCCCCCATGACTGTAATCAATCATCAAAATCGCACTTGCATTTAGTTATCCGAAAGCCAAAAACCTCTCACATAGAGCTTCGCTGTTTAAGTCATCTTTTGTTGCCAGAATCAATTGAACAATTTTCACACTTACTCATACGTTATTCAGATAGTTTTTCGCAAATTTATTCCTCCTGAAAATATGAAGGAATAGAAATCTCTTAGCTATTTTCAAAACACATTCAATATGGCATCAGACATGTTCAACAATATTGCGCATATCCTCGCGCAAGAACACCACAAAACGAGGATATATTTATTAATATTTTATTACGTTCGCTTTTCATACCGCCATATTACAAATGATGTTTAAAATCGAATGTCGAATATCTATATATCTATCTATCTATCTATCTATCTATATATATAAAAATCAATTGCTGTGCGTTAGTCTCGCTAAAGCTCGAGAACGGTTGGACCGATTTGGCTCATTTTGGTCTTAAATTATTGGTAGAGTATTCCGGACGGTTTAAAAGGTTTTATTTGTGATAGATGGCGTTGGAGATGAGATTTTTGCAATTAATTTTTTTTACCATATTAACATTTTGAAGGCAAAACGTTTGACGGGTCAGCTAGTATTTGATAAAAAACCAAAGTGCGTGCCAATACCTTCAAATTGTTAGTGCAAAATGGGGAAAGCAATAACAAAATTCTTTATTTAGAAAAAAATATATACTTTCGAGGAAAAGCTTCTAACATTTTTTATATGCATTCGGCTGCAGAATTTATAGCCGGTAAATTTTTTTTTTTTTAATTTTTTAAGAAATACATTGCTGAGGTTGTCAACTGTTAGCCTCCTCTACACAGCTTCTATTAAGGCTAAATATTTCAAACGTAGAATTTATTCACATCTTTGAAATGTGATCTATTATTCGAAAGTTCTATATTTATTTCCAGTTTTTTATTACATTTTAGGCCACCGTACATTAGACAACTGAATGCATTTTGAACTACAACTTATCTGCATTTTGAACTGTTTTGATCTGAGTAGAGTCGAAGATACGATCAATTAGTATTCTCATAAATGTATACACAGTTTCAAAATTTGTTCGGTTTGCATAGCTACAAACTGTAGCAGAATAACAGAATATTGTATACGCGCATTGCTTTCAATCAGGGACGGGTTCTGAATAATACATAAGCTTTGATTTGAAATCATGTCATTCATGTATTGGCTCATTCTCTTGTTCAAGTTTAGAATGTTATCCCTGTTATCAAGTTTAGAATGATAAGAAAAAAAGGCACCGGATGGACGGTGGTTATCCAATCAAAAACAAAACAGTTTGCATAAGTGCAAACGTCTATTTCTGGATATGGTTCGCAATGGCCATTAAAGATCAAAACTTGGACACTTTAAGAAGGAACTGTGAATTAATAACTTTAACTTTGCGTTTGTGTTTTTTATAAATGATTTTTCAATAAGGACGGGTAGATTTTGACATCTTTTATTAGATTTCCAGCTTTTCTTTATCGGGTAATAAAGACAAATCACCATGGAAAGTTAGTGCGTCGAGCTGCACGTGCGTTTGATAAAACGTTATTATCAAAATTGATATTATAGTAACGATGCGCACATTGCACCTCTCTTTGCGCCCTACGTTGTCAGACATCTCAATCAACTATTCAACATTTGGTGGCTTAATTCGAGCTGGCTGATTCAGTGAACAACACCAGAAAATCTGTCGAAAATATCGCTGCTGTCTGCAAGAGAATGCATGAGAGCCCAAGACTGTAAATTCTACATCGCGCACAAAAACTCAGCCTTCCGCAGAGATTAACTTGGCGAATTTTGTGGCGGATTTGAACCAACATCCGATCAAAATCAGATCAGTCCAAAAGCTGTGTGTTCTCACTGACTGGATTCTAGAGCATTTGAAAGCGGACCCTTTTTTGGAAGAACGGGTACGCCAACAAGATTTGAGACGATGCCAATCCAGACGAAGTCAACCTAGTTGCAATGCTACCGCAGAAGTTTTTGCCGTCATCGAAGAGCACATCAATCGATAATAACCAATTTCTTTTAGCAAGGATTGGGTGATATTAATGAGTGCGCTACCTGTCATACCGCTGATTCTACAATGCATATTCAACACGAACGGTGTGAGGGCAAGATTACCCCATGCAGAGCCGATGTGAACCGCCCACCAAGATCGAGCGATTAGACCCCGTTGGACTTTTCCCTACGCGGTTTCCTTAAGTCGCAGATCTATGCCAATAAACAAAAACGACGGGTGCCACCAAAGTCAAGATAACCCGTGCCATCGCTTACGTTCAGCCTGATCTATGAGCCAGAGTTGTTGAAAATTGCCTCTCAAAAAAGCACGCAAACCGGCGAAACCACGGCGGCCATTTAAACGATGCCATATTCCACACATCAGGTCATTGATAGATCTTTCAAAACATAAAGTAAAATAAAAAATCTTTAATGTCAGTTCTAACATCTACCCTTGTTCGATTGAAATCAAATTAATCACTAAATAGTAGAATGTCAAAGAACACCCTTCACTGACAAAAAGAAAGTGACTGACTAAAGTGGGTAATGAGTAATGAGGCTCAAAACAGCTGCTTCCTACACTAAAAAAAAGAAAACAGATGACGACTAACCTTGTGCCGTTACTGGTCATCTGTCCACTAAATCAATATTGTGAACTATTGTGGAACTTAAGGAAGGAAGGTAAAAGTGATTACGAAATCTGAATGGTTTTTCAGAGTTCAAAATCAAGCTTGGTATCCCACAAAAGGTAAGCAAATGAGAAATCGTAGATTTTCCTACAGGTTTTTGATTTTGTGTTTTTGATTTTCAAGAAGAAAAAAACTCAAATGGGGTTTTTAGCCGCTTTTTTAAGAGTAACAATAAGTTTTGTCAGCAGCAACAATTCTCTTTTGTCTATTAAATAATATGACAAATAAAAATGAAATAATAGAAAAGAAAACGAAAAGCGAGCGAGTTATAAAACAAAGAAGAGAAAGAAGAAAAAAAAAGCGAAAACACCATAGACTTTCACATAATTTAAATGAAAATAAGTTGGTGTATTTTTGGTCATAATCGACTAAGCGAAAAGTAGCAGAAAACCTAAAATCAAAACATATCAAAACGAAGGTTGTGTCATGACTTTATGCGTAAATAATTAAAGAGTTTCTACCAGCATTGAGCATCAAATCGAAAGATTATAATCTGCACATGAAAATGATCAGATATGATTATTCTCTTGGATTTCAATACGAATTCATGAATTAGAAAAACTGAACGGAGGTGGACTTGAAGCATCTGGCTGGTCTTTTGGTATGAGGACATCAACAGCATCATTTAAGATGTTGGAGGCATTTCTTAACACTTTTAATTTCACTTCAGATAGTTTTCTACAAAACTTCACTTTTAATAAATATTTGTTAACTTTTTTTCTACATTTGTGGTATTAAAATACTTGCTTGCAGACTTGCTTTATTTGATTTCAAAAATATTTATTTAATTTTTTTTTCTTTTAAACTTGTACTTTTTGTTACTTGTGTTATTGTTGTTTTTATTGTGGTGGTGGTGTTTCATAGATACTTTTTAAACACATATTCACACTTCTTGGCTGTTTTGTTGTTGACTGTTTCGATGGTTACTTCAAAATTCCTCTCAGTCGCTTATTAGTATCTGGCGCTCAAAACCAGATACCGACCACAGATACACTCACTACTTTATCTTAGCCACTCTTTACCCACCGTTTTCTTATTATACGTTCCGTATCCGCGTCCGACTTCGACTTAGCACTGATCGGGTTCGTTGTCTTCAGCAAACTGAATGGAAGTCTTTCGTAGTTTCTTTGTCGAAGCTCAGCTCCAAGAAGTCGGATTTTTTTATCGTTTCATACGAATTCATGACTTTGTTTCTTTCGACCCCTGTCCCCGATGTCATAGTAGTGGTGCTGTGGTATTTTCTTGCCATTCTGTCTGATTTGTGCTGCAGTTGAATTAGTCGTAGCAGAAAAACCGAATACTTCCACATCGATTTGATTCAGATGGGACTTCTAAGAAATGCGTAAGTTATGGTTTGGAGGCATTTCATTCATATATTGACTCATGCCCCTGCGACCTTCTGTCGTAAGCACGAATACACAGATACACAAATCCCGTTCAAATGTTAAGAAAAATTCAAAAGACTTAAGCCAAAAACGTTACCGAATGAAAGACTTAAGACATGAACTTTAACCAATTAGATAAATCGTTTGTACGTAAACACAGAAGTAATAATTAAAAGTATAAACTTCATTTGAACTTTTGTTGCGTGGGTGAGGGGGAGGGGGAGGGTTAAGCATTAAAGAAATGGTGAAAAATATACAAAAATATAAATTAATATAAGTAACGAAAGAGATTTTAAGGGCTTAATATTTCGTTACTAATTGGTTAATATCAACGATATTTTTGGTCATTCGATAGTTTATAGCGAATTGAAAAGATCAAAGCGGTAAGACAACATGAGTTGATTGAAAAAAATTGGGATCACAATTTTAAGAAATTGTGTCTGTAGTATATTTTAAGGCTTTCATCAAAACAAGATTGTCCACAAAAACGCTTAAGAAACACTTCATAAAATCCGGAAATTGTTCAAATTTGAATCGGTGAAAGAAAGTTTTTTCTACGCTCATATTTCAGTGTTACTCCAACCGTACTTGTGGTATAAAAAATGTGATTTTAAATATTTACATTTTTTATAATATATGAAAATGAAAGATTATAAGATCATTTTTATTTGTATTAGACATGTAAATGGAAAAGTTACAAAGATTTTTGGGAATAAATACACCAAGTTATTCTTTTTTTTTTTGAAGAACGTAATGTTTTGTTACCTTTCAGTAGATACCTATGAACAATGAACTAAGAAGTGTTCATCTATAATTCTTATTAACCAATAAAGGAGCAGCAAAATAACACTAAAGTTACTGAGGGAAAAAAAACAGGTAATTTAAGACTAAAATCAAACAGATTAAGAACAAATTTAGCTGTTAGATTATCCATTTTTTCCGCTAACTTTTATAAATACTTCCTTGAGATCCAGGGACACAGGAAACAGGTAGCAATTTTTATTACACAATATTTCGAATTCTATATTACATTGAAATCAGAATATTGCAATGTTTCATACTCATATTTTCGTGATTGTTAGCTCAAACAAAGGTTTAAAATCTGTCCTTGGTTTCAATGTTCTAGGAAGGATCGTACCAATTTTCATAATAGTACGAATTCGTAATCTCATTTAAATCTCAATATAATCCATTAAATAAGACTTGCAGTTCAAAAATAAAAAAAGATAATTATAGGATATCTTCCGAAGTTCCGATACCGTGTACACGAATGTTCGAATAGGCACAAAGAAGAAAAAATTGAGCTACAGATTTTAAGATTGGAAAATGCCTGATTATGGTAAGAAAGCGCAAACATTTTTTAATTATTAATCTCAAATTTCCTCAATCTTAGACGTAAAACTAAAGTTTGGAGTGACATTTAATTGTATTGGAAAAAATAGTTGAGGTAGTACAAGTGTAATAAGAGGAAATCCATTATTTTTGCATGACATTGAAGGCTTTGTTTAGCATAGTTAGAATGATTAGATTTTGTTAAAATATGCAACGGTTTGTTTTATAATCTGTTGCCAGTTTGTAGGTAATTCCATTATTCTTCTCTAATAAAAACCTTCATCCCCAATGACAAAAAACAGGGAAAGTAGATTTTCAAAAGCTTCCCCTGGGTCGAATTTTTTACCACAAAATCATTCACTACGGACAGTAACAGGCGGTAATTACTTGGTGCCGGGTCTAGACTATACGAGTAAGGTGAATGCAAAATAACCTGCGAATCAAGGTGCCGGAGCTTCAGATTCAATTTTATATGCGAAGTTTCAAATTTAACTTGACGTAGAAGGAATTCTATTCTTTTACATTGATTTTTCCGTGCTTCTAAAAGAGTGCTCATGAAGTAATGAGAGTTTGATTTTATGACAAACACGCGATTCTCCACTAAGAACTTCCTTTATGATTCTTTTTACTAGGATACACCCGTCGATGTTTTTTTCTTAAGTCTCTTATTCGGCGACATTATTTTTAAGTTTTTGGTGTTTTTCTCTTGGCTTTGAAGTATTCAAATATTCGACTTTCAAATTATCAGATGTAGTATATGAGTGTAGTTTGTCTAAGTTTATACTCTAGAAAGATCATCAAAACCTCGCCTAGAACATTCAAGTATGATATATGTAATCTCTTTCCCTCTTCATCCGTGGGTGGGACTTTTCTAGAATTACGTTTACGACAGTAAGTTATGTTTGCTCCTCTTGCTCCCATTATGTATAGTCTATTGTTATCTCATTTTCACTTGTTATGTAAATAAGAACATTCTAGAATTAAGTCTATGATATACAACACTATTCAGTAAATATGTTTGCCTTTGTTGCACCCATTATGTAACTATCGTAGCATTTTCTCTGGATTATCGTAGCATTTTTTAGAATAAGTTATTTTAGTATAAAGGGCAACTTTGTACTTTTGAAGGGGATTAATAAAGTTGACGTTGATGTGGAAAAACGATCCACGATACCAAACAGAGAAATAATTTTTCTGTAAAATATGGGTTTTGGTTATTCGACCAAAAAACAAAGCCAGTTAAACTAAATTTTCAGCATTTTTCTATAGTAATATTAAAAGAATTTGGTACAAACAGACAATCTTTCTCTGTGTCTGTATGTTTGAACGCAGCTTAATGTACATCCTGTAAATAAGTGTTTAGCCAATCCTCGAGTACAAATTATATATTTTTTTGATATTTCTCATAGGACCCAATATCGCCTATAGAATTAACACAGTGCTGAATATATGATTCATAAGTTTGTAATTTTGGTAGAGAAGAATCTACAAACTTATAATGTTAGAAGCATATAAGTGTTGAACATTGGAACATTATCCAGTCCGATATCAATTTTTGAATTATTATAGTTTTTTCGAGTTCAATCCGAAAAAAAACGTGTTTAAGTTGTTTACGAAGTTCTAATAAAATTTTTGCACTTTGGCTATTATGGGAGAGAAAAAGAGCAGTTAAATTTAATAAGAAACAACTACATTTATTACCTTTTTCGCAGAAGTTTCAAGTTATTATTTATGGGCAAAAGAAAAAATATCATAAATTATATATAGATATTTAAATGTAGATATTTAACACATTTTAATACTATTTATCGAAACATAACATAATTAAATTCTCTTATTGGTCCAGAATAGGATGGGTAGGGTTTGTAACATCACCTAATGTCTTACACAGATTGTTTAAAATAATGTTTCAGTATAAAGTTATTCATTTCTTCCATATTTCTGTAATTTTTCAAAAGTAGAATAAAAAAAGTTGTTCGCCTCTTTCGAATTTTGGTCTTGCTTGTCATTCTAAGATGGGATTGTGGAATTCTGCAAAGGAAGACAGGTATATAAATGAATAAAGGTATGTTTAAACCTAATGCTACTATTAACATATTATTATATGAACATTTTACTTCATTACTTTGCAGTTTTAAGCAAAATTCTCATTTCGCTTTCAACTTTGCATGATGAGCAAGGAGTTGTTACTGTAAGGACTATAATATATTGACTCGGGAAATCTCTTGTCTCTCAAATATTTCTATATCATGCTGGTTTGTGTGCATTCCCCAGCGAAAGACAAGCCTCATAATACGATCGGTGCTCCGGCCGCTTCCTTAAGTTATTTTATGAAATTTAATTATCAAAATTAGAACAAAAGGTAATATAATTCCAGTGTTATTTAGTCTATCGACTTTACATCGGTGACAAATATTGTATTATATCACGTACAACCACTTTTCATCTAAAAGGCAGTTCGACATTACAGTTCTCCCTTAAGCAGAATGCCAAAAACTAAATTTATCATGAAATAATGAAAATGCATGGAGGTAAGACAAACATTCAAATTCCAAAGCAACTCTCACAAACCCTGGAATAATAGAAACTTTGCTCAAATAGCCACAGAAACGATAAAACATTTCGCATTGCGACTAAGGGAAAGAATGCTGCATATATGAACCAATTAAATCTCATGCTCCAAGAATCATTGCAAGGCAAGAAAAAAGAGGGAGGAGGCCTTTTTAAGAGGAAGAAATAGTGAAAAAGGCAGAGAGCTAAATGTAAAGATTAACGATCAGAGATATCAAATTGTAAGAATAACAGACGGAAACATACTGCCGGATTCGGGAAGATATGGAGAGATCACTTTTACAACTTGCTAATTATGCACCGCTGCGCAAGTAGGGGAACCACGATAGTTAACGACAATGGCTTACATTGCCCACTACAAAGTCAAAATCAAGCCAGAATAGAAATATCACAGCTTAAGAATAGGAGCCGACAGAGTTGTTCAAGAGCTGTGGCGATGAGGTCATAGTAGACATACATCAGCTACTAAAAACGAGTTGACTAAATGAAAGAATGTCCTATCCAAGTGTGTTTATTCTATTTGAGCTATTTGGGCGCTGTCATTATGTCTATAACCAAGTAGACAACTGATCAAATATTCACACTACGACAAGTTATGGAAAAGACTCAAAGAATACCAATCCACTATGAAGCTACCTTTTACTGCCCGGTGTGGAAAAATTCATTTGAATTCAAGCTGAATTTTTTGAAACTAAATATGTCGTTGTGGAAATTGCCTTGGCGCGGTAGACTCGGCAAATTCGGTGAATACAGGCAAAGATCTCACAGACAATAGGCCGAATAATGTCAGCTCATAGTGCGATTTCTTCAAAATATGTATGAGCCAGCTGCTGCATTATCTAATTTAACAAATGCTGCATCTTATAACAATTGCCGCTTTAAAAGGCGATTATTTCGCTTCTTTACATAAGTGGTAAAATTTTAAAAAATCAAATCCAGTTTTTTATTTTGCTGTGCGCCATCAAAATATTTGTTACATTTGTTTCTAAGCGGTTACTTTAGTGCCTTATATACGCATACATGCTGAAATGGCGACCAGGATAGACTTTCTTAAAAATAGTAAAAAATAGTTACAAGCGCTTTGGTTTTCTGTTTTTCTTCAATACTCTCCGTTATTGATTATCCGTCCATATATTTTGAGGATCACTTTTCTCTTGAAAACCGCCAGAATTTATTATGGATTCCGCGGCAAACAACGAGATGGATTAAACCATTCTCTGGAATAAATCACCTGCTTAACCCATAGTAATATCTTTTCACATTCGTTGCTTTTCTCTTAAAATTCAGATTGACATAATTAGTTTAATTCGCAGCAGAATCGATGTAGGCGAATGTGTACACAACTCTACAGTTATAGTTGATGTTCCAAAGAGTTCCAAACGAATATATTATATGTTCTTCGAAATAAATAACTTTGTTTTGTCCTCATTTACCATCAGACCCGTTTGTATGATTACTTCTCATTGCTCAAAGAGGCTGCAGTAACATCTCGTAGTTATTTGCCAATGATGTCCATATCATCAGCATAGACAAGAAGCTTTTAAAGCTTTAAAGGCAGTACGAGATTTATTAAGTGCAGCTTTCCTCTTAATCACCTCCATCCGTATGTTGAAAATGTAGCACGACAGACTGTTGCCTTGTCTAAATGCTCGTTTGGTATAAAATGGATCACTAAGATATTTCCTTATCATTACCCAGCAAAAAAAAGTGCAAGTCCTTCAAAAAGAAGCAAATTTTCATCACTCCTAAGGATTCAATCCATGCATATTTAGTGTTTCCAATGAAGAACATTTAAACTACTTCCTAAACTACGGTAATAAAATACTCTAAAGTATTGACTCAATTTCCATTTATAATTCCTAATAATTCAAGCAAAACGTCTTAACCTGAAATGCTCCAATATCTATTTCTTACGGGACGAAATATGCTCCGAAGGCGTAGGTTCATTTAAAGTTTTTTGGAAAACATTGGTTTATCCTCCCTTATATGATGAACAAAATATTAAGTTTATAATTCCATTTGAAAAACTATGAATATTCGGAGATCAAATAAAACATATACATTTCTTATAGACATAAAAATCTATGTCGTTAATGTCCGTCAATAATATTGTGGACTGCGGTTAATGAAAAGCACCTAATATTCTATATGATCGAAACTTATACTAGAGGGCGTATAAGTTTCGATCATACAGAATATTATACTAGAGGGCGTATAGTAGAGGGTAGTTTCGACCACACAGAATATTAGGTGATTTTATAGTTCTGTGCCTGTCTACTGATTTTTTCCGGAATCTGTGCGCAGATCTGCTAATTAAATTAAGAATGTTTTTTCAAAATCAATTTTAGTGCAATAGAACGTTTTTCTGACCGCATAATCTGAAGAAACATTTTCTGTAACAAAAAGCAATTCTTTTTAATAATGAAAAATATCAGCCAAAGATTTGAATTTTCATAACACATATGTAGAGAAGAGGCATCATAGTGCTTCCTGTGTTAATTTCCTTGGTGATTATACAATTTTTCACCACTTCGTCATCACAAAATGTGATGAACGTTGGCTTCCTTGTATCGAATATTTCACGTTACCCAAAGACTTACAAGTTTCGTTGGAATACCAAACTTGACCATGGCTTCATACATTTGGTACACACACTAGATCGCCTCTTTTGGACACAGAACATGATATACTTAAATTCAATCATTGGGTATGGATTACTTAGGCCAAATTGTGTTGCATGCGAATTATTAACTCATCAGCACTGGTCTTAAACAGTTCTGCAGCAGGCACCATCATCATCCGCAGTTTTGTTCTATTTAAGACGAGATGCTCTATTTTGATGCAGATAAATTTAACAAACTTGATCAACTACCTATCAGAAAACAAGTAACATCCCTGCAACTGTTTATAATGCCCCTGAATTCTGGAAAAATTTTGCTGGGTACCCATTTAAGTTGAGCGTTGCAATTCGCTTTATTTAAACCTCATATGTTATCGCAGTGGCATCCTGTAGGGAAACGTTGAAGAAAATACAAATGTTTATCAGATTAAATGCTTTCAAAATGTCATCATGGATATTTACGATAGTATTTATTATATCAGTCAGTTGGCACATTTATAAATAGTTTCTTATCATCAATTTCACAACACTAGATTCGAAACAAAACATTCATTATTTTTTTATATCATAACAGTTTACTTTTCGCACAAATACGTTCAAATATTTTTAACCATTGTGGTTTACGTAACGTTTCCATAAATTATTTCATTTCTGTAATCGATTACCAAGTTTCACTAAGGCATAATAACTAAAGAATTAATTCGTTGTACAACAATTTTCTTGCAACAACAATGGCAACTGTTAAACGTCGAGGTCGTCTGGTTTCATACCGTTCGTGTTCGGTTTAAAGAAACGCAACTTTGTTGCTGTTGTGATTGCTGTTCGCATATTAGATGGTCCAAACTTGAACAAAAGTATCTGGGAGTTTAAGAATACATTAAATGTTAAAATGCATTCAGCTAGATGAGATGAATGAGAGAATGTCAAAATATCAGATAAATCGAGACAGATTGAGAGGGAGAGCTGTCAAAGGCAGAGTTCCCTATATTTTGAATGGTTACCACTTTTTATAATAAATGTTTAGTTCTACTCATGTTTGCCTTCATTAGATTTTGCATTAACTTATACCAGTGCTTTCTTTGACTCGAAACGATAGCCCGTTGTGACCCAGTTCGACCTTTATCAAACAACATTGCTGTAAATCGGGATATTTGATTAGTCGTCTATTCGACAACCTTCGTGATTGATCTGTGTCTTGGTTAATAAGTTTTAATCTATTATTCGTATTCCATTATTCTATTATTCAGAGCTATGTTTAGTAAATTTATTTAAATTTAAATGTTGGTAAAAAAAAGATTCCATAGGTTATTCAAAATTCATATAATTTGTGATAGATATAATAAAACAGTAATGTTAGTTTGTAAGTAGAAATTCATCCCGGAAATTTCCTGGAAACCTGCCAAATTTAATTTCCTGCTTTCCCGCGAAATTTTTTGTGAAATTCGTGGAAAGTTTTGACTATACCAAAATTATGTGCATTCAGAAAAGTAATTGATCAGTTAAAAACCCGCTTAAAGGGAGTATTAAAATACATTTTGTCGTAAGTTGATAGAACTGTCCTTAATACTGACGTTGAGCATAAGCGCTATCTGTCATTTAGTGTATTTACAACGCTCGCTTTTGCCAGTTCATCTCAAGTGAAAGTGAATGTCAGTTGAAAATTTTTTAATAAAAACATATATCAGTGGTACAGTGCAACAGCGGCCATCAACGTCCTTTACTGAAGTGGAAAGGTGACTGAAAATTTTTATTTAAATTTGCGAGTGATAGCCGCTGAACTTTTGGAGTCTTACAAATCAATTCGTATCATTTTACATGATTGTTTGGGTACAAAACGATTGAATTCAAAAATTCAGTCGCATAAATGTAGCTGAAGATACGTTGGAAACAGTCAATTCCGGCACCTCACTTAAACAAAAATTACGAAGTGTGTTCAAACAATAAGATGAATTTTCAAATTTCGCGTGCGACGTACATTCGATTTTCGATTATTATTTAGTTTTCAGGTACACTCGTCTCGAAGATATGCTGACGGTTTTATCCATATAGCATATTTAGTTTGTTTATGAGAGGCAAAACGCCGTCCTTTCATGGGTCTCTTCAATTTTGGGAACAGGAAGAAGTCGCAGGGAGCCAAATCTGGTGAATACGGTGGCTGAGGCATGATAACGGCATGTTGTTTTTGGCCAAATAATCTCTCACAAGCAAAGATAAGTGAGCAGATGCATTATTATTATGCAAAAGCCACGAATTTTTTTCCACAATTCCGGGCGTTTTTTTCGTATTGCTTCACGTAACGGCGCACAACTTCAAGGTAATACTACTTATTTACCGTATGACCTTGTGGTAAGAACTCTTGATGCACTACGCCATGGCATTCGAAGAAAACAGTGAGCAAAACCTTGACATTTGATCAAACTTGGCGTGCTTTCTTTAGTCTCGGCTTTTAAGCAAATCTGGATCATCGGTGATGTCATTCAACAATACCTCAGCGATGCTCAGAAATTTTAGAACAAACTTCGCTGCCACATGCTCAAAATTTCCGAAAAGATTGCATGGCATGAGCCAACCGCTATGCCGACATCCTCAGCAACTTTTCTAGTTGTGATTCGACGATTCCCCATAACAGTTTTCTTCACTTTCTCAATATTTTCATCGGATGTTGGTGGGCTGGTGCGTACAGAGCGAGCGTCGTCATTCACATCTTCTCGACCTTTTGTGAAAAGCTTGTACAACTTGTAAACTTTTTTTTGACTCTGAGTGCTCTCACCGCATGCCATTGTCAACATTTTAAGTGTTTTTGATCACTTAATTCCATTTTTTACACAAAATTTGATGCAACTTCTTTGATCCATTTTTTCGATAGCAGAAAATCGCCGAACAAGCAAAACACTTGTCTTATTTATGCCTCTCACATAAAAACCGTCAACATAAAAACCGTCTTCGAGACGAGTGTACCAACATAACAAAAATAATAATCGAAAGTCGAATGTACGTAGCCCGCGACATTTGAAAATTCACCTTAGTTTTTGAACACACCTCGTACAGGTTTACGACTTTGGGAAATAGATTAACTCGAAACGTCGTCTTCCAAATGAGCCGAACTGAAAAAAATACGTTAAAAGCATAATAATGCTGAATGTATTTTTTTATTATCGCTGTTTTGTGCACTTGAAACTCTTGCCAGAAATTTAGACTATAAATAAGGAATATTATTTGGACAATCAATTTATCAAAAAAGGCCAGATTTGTGGAAAGAAAATTCATAAGTTTTGCACCACAAGGTAAATAAGTCATACTAAGTAAATAAGTCATTTCGGTCAAATTAGGATGATATAATTGTGAAATCTTTGCAAAAAAATGTTAAATCATTCGCAAATATTATTAGCTTACAATATGTAAAACAGTTATGCAAATTAGTTACAAATACATTCAGTCAATACACATTTTCCAAAATTAATTGCAAAATATTTATTATTAATATTATTCTTCTAAACACTTCTTCAGTACTTTTCGCAAATTCTCTTTTATAACTGGTAATTTGGGAATTTTGGGAAGTATAAGAAAGTCAGCCGGAGGTATATCATGTGAATACGGTGATCAGATCTAGCTTTTTCTGATGAATTTGCTCTCTCAAAGGCCTAAATAATATTCTTTGTTTGCCGCTTATTTATCTGACAAGAATTCTGAGCGCATAGAACCGCGTTAATCAAAGCCAACATTAATTTGATTTTCGACAGACTTTGATGTGTTTTTTTTTTTATTTTTTATTTCAGCATAGTCAGAATTCGCCATTCCAAAGATTGTTGCCTTTTCTGTCAAGTCAAGCGGCAACTCGCTTGACTGGTACGGTCTTATTCGTGAGAATAGACTGTACCACTCATTTCCACATCCGCAATTATACCGAGCGAAGTACGCTAACTTTCGTAGCAGCCACCATCAGAGCGCCAAGGAAATGTAGGACTAAGAAAATTTGAAGGGCTAAACGAACCAGTCAGAAAACGTCTCTGATAATATAATAAGACAATATATATGTTTTTTGGTAAAAAGGGGATGTTTGGAAGGGAAAACAATTTCCTAACCGATAAGTATAGTACCAATACCGTTAATAACGCTTGCGAAGAAAGGTATGTATCAAACCAAGAATGACCTCAGGCCTAATAACGCCCGATGTTAATTAGAAAAATATGTCATCTGCTCTCTCGAAGGAATGAGATACAAAGACAGATAAAAATCAAATGAAATTATGATGGGAAAAATTTACGTATCCACATTTATATGTACAATGTAAAATAATATAATACAATCATATATAATGTTTATATATATATATATATGTATAAAACAAGTTATATATATCTATGTAGGCACAAAAAAATTTACCAAGATATCAGAATCAAAGCTTTAGACACGGATAGCCAACAAGCACCGTCGCCAAGCAGCAACTAACGCCATCTTAACTTGACGCCAACTTGGATATTCTCTGGTCAATTCAAAACGAAACCTTCCATTAACTCGTACCAGTACTTTAAGTGAAAATGTAAAAAAGTTAAGAAAATTTTATAAGATAATGTCCTTCGATGTTTTTGAATTTTTGCAATTAATTAATATTTGTTCTTTTCATATTTTAAAAGAATAGTATCCGACCATATATCCTTAACTACATGAACATAGTAATTAAATTATACTAAATATGTTATGGCTTAATTTTCAATATCGGAAGCTATAGTTGTCATATTCGAAACATTTTAGAATTATTATTAGAATTATTCATTTTATAAGAAATTGATAGTTATTGTTTGTTGTCTCAGCATAACCTTGTGATGACTAACGCGTATTTCCTATTTTTTCGTTGTTTATATAGTAATCAAATACAAACTTTGTCGATATTTTTATAACAACATCGTATAGAACACAAAAACAAATCACTTTACTTTCTTTGGGTCTACTAAGTTACCACATTTGATCTAGGATACTTTTCCGTTATGCTTATTCTCCTAACCTATGTTAGCGCTAGCCCACGTCCATGACACTAGAAGCATGCCTTCCTCTTGTACAAGTCTTTTTGATTCCTACCAGCTCATAATTTGATCTTGAGACAGGAATTGGAGTCAGAAATCTTGTTCCTCTTATTACCATGTCCCTCGTGACGTGTGTTTTCCGCACCAATCACAAATTTTAATTGTACGGACAAGTTCATTCCCACTTGATCGATTTTGCCAATTTATAGATTAATATTTCTATCACTGTGCTTAGGAAATGAGCGAATTGCTGATGATGTATTCGTAGAACCCTCCAACTTATTTTCTCAAAAAAATACAAAATTACTGTCTATCAGGGATGAGAAAATGTTCAATGTCTTTCAATACCTTTTTGAGATAGCCATTCCGAATAAATCATAGAATTTGGCAAGACATATCTTACAACAACACTTCTACACATCTTCTCCTTAAAATCCGATTTAGCAAATTCTTTCAGTAAATATGTTTCTTGTTGCATTTTGCAACATTTCTTTTGCAATCCTCCACTTTTAATCGCTTTCAATGTTCTGCTTTTACCAATTATTAAGAATCCCAAACTAAGGATTCCAATTAATTAAAATGGTTAATCTGAAAAAATTCAAGTTTATTATTTTGGTTTGCCGACTATTTTTCTGCTAGTTTCCAACACTGAAATCGGAATAATTTGTGTTTTTACATCATAATAAACTTGTGAAATGAAATTATAATGCAAAACAAACCCTAAATTTTACAATTGTACGAATGTGTTATCGATAATATTGTAACGAAAACGAATAAAAGAAAAGCTGACAATGTCGCTAAATCTTTTCACAAGGAAAGTCTGTCTTGTGGATTTCGAAGTGGCCAGAGTTCTTAACGTTAACTATGTCCAATTGAAAATGGGAACATTCCATTCATAAAACAAAAAATCCAAATAAAAATGATATTTTCTATTTATATTTGAAAAGATTTAAAATTAAAATGAGACTTTTGATTTATATTTGAGAAAATTACGACCCAAGATGAAATTTTTATTTTTCATTTATGAGTCAGAAAATTCAAAACGAAAATTAAATTTTTCTTTTACAATAAGCTAGATATTATGTTCTTTTCACGAGGAAAAAATTCCACGATACATTATTTGCCTGTGAAAAACTTTCGCGGCATTGCTACCTTTTTTTGCATTGGTTTTCAGCACTAAAATCGGAGCAGTTGATGTTGTTACGTCATAATTTGTTCAATAATACATTTGTAAAATTGTTAAGTTAAAAAAAGAAGAAGAAGAATGTCATAAAATGTACTCGAGAAAAAACTTAAGTATTGTCTGTTGGAAAAGTTTAACTTCAAATTCCATGACCATTTTTTTATATAGAGGTTCACTGAGGAAAGTCAGCTAGTACCAGCCTTTAGAGAAAATTGTATATGAAATTGACATTTTCCTTTTACATTTGAAAAAAGTGCAAATTAAATTGAAAAAATTACGAATGAAATTGAGGTATTTAATTTATATCTGAGAAAATTAAAAGTGAAAATGAGAGTTTTCCCTTCTTTGTTTGAAAAAATTCAAGTATAGTAAATACAAATCTGATACTGTAGCAGCTAGTTGTGCGAAATTTGGGTTTCATCTATTCCATTCCAGTTGTCGAAAATTTCGATATAATAATGGAAATCATGTCAGAAAAATGTAAATATGACAACAACATTCCGAGAAATAAAGAGAAAACTACTGCGAAATAATTTGGCACATTATGTTTAACAAATTAAAAAATGGTAAATTTTGTTCACAAAAATTACATGACAACCTAAAAAAATCGTTAACCGGCGAAAACGGAAATCAATCAATTGCGGTAATTTACATGAGTCTCGCCGTAAGGCCTTACTCGTGATGTACCATCACACATGGGACTGTCTTTCCTTTTTTCTTTTCCTTTGTATCTTTCTTTTCTTGTTTTGCGGCAGCCAGCGCCCTATTGGGGGCTCAAACTAATCCCGAAGGTATTAGTCGAAGCACCTTTGAGATAAGAAGCAAGTCCCCTTTGGAAAATTTCTTCAGTTCTTGCTTCCTCTCCTAGCCAAAGTACCTTTGAAGTCACTGGTATGAAGTGAACTTCATCCCGGTTAGGAGTGAGGCCTATGTAGACACTTCAGATTGACGAAGAACAGTGTTTTCCAAGTTCCCGCATTACCTTCAGGAGACCCTGAAGCAACGCAAAATCACTGAAAACACATGTTCGGGCAACCACAGCCAGCACGATGCTCCCACAAGGGGTCCAACACCACGACCAGTCAAAAACAAAATGTTCCTGGGGCCCCTGGTCTCCTGTGCTGTCACAATAGAAGATTGGTCAGGGTTTCGCAGACAAAGGCTGCTCCAGTTTTGCTATATCATACCTCGCATGGAAGTGGTCGTCCATTGTATACGCCATAAATTTTTAAGGTCTGAGGAGAAAATATTGACACAAAAATAAATGACATGCTCTTCTAGTCTATTTACCATATCTCTCTTCGAAAGATCTCCATGGTAGTACGACTATACAACAGAAAAGAAAACTCTTCCGATATCTCTCGATAGCTTCTTTATGGTCGTCCCTGTTGCCAGGGGAGCGAAGACGGAAAGTTAAATGAAAATGTATTGAAACAGAATAAATAAGAAGAGATTCCCTTGCATCCCATGAAAGAGATTTGGGTGCCACAGTTCTAAGCCGATGCGACTGCTCAATTTCGGCAATAAATTTAGCTATGTTCCAGCAGAACAAATTTTGATGTTACTAATAAAAATTTAAATAAAATATTAGATATTATATTATTTGAAACATTAGAACCCATAGACAATAATACGTAACGAAAGGATATGAACACTAAGAATGGTCAGACTGCGCAAATCTGCAGATTATTAAATCTTTTGCGCATACGTATTTGTCGAACTTAAGACCCTCAATAATACTTTTGTCAACGTTGTGTGTTTTAGTTTCTTTTTTTTCGAATAGTTTAAATTATTCATAATAGTTTAAACTCAACAAATTACCAGAAAATTGTAAAAAAATTTACAGTTTTTGATAACTAACTTTAGATCTATATATATATGCAATACAGTTTTGAAGTGATGTTTCTAAAAGGTCCAATTACATTTCAGAAATTTTTATTTGTTTCAATTTAATTTATGAACATTTCTGAGTTGAACATTTTTTATGCCGCATTTCCAAAAATTGCAATTTTATTAACATGTTCGCATATAAAGATACTTTTCAATACTTATCTATATCTAAAATTGCATATGAAGATTCGTATCTATATGAAAATTGCCTATGAAGACGCATTTCTATATGAAAAGTTTCTATCAAGACACTTTTCTATTTCAAAAGTTTCTATAAATACAAATATCCATAAAGTGTCTGCGAAAAGTGCTGGTGAAGTCACTTTTGTATAATATAAGCAAGTAAAAAATTACAGGTTAGCAGTTAATCAGAGGTATTTAAGCCGATTTCACACGATTTTAGCCGATAAACTCGGCAGTTACTTCTAGCCCATTTCAGCCGATAAGATCAGGGCTATATATATATATATATATATATATATAATATATGGCAGTCGCTTGTTGCGATAATTGTGCCATGTCCGATCACGGTAGTAAATAGAAACATAAATAAAAATTTTAGATAGTAACTTTAATATGTATTTTTAATTCACAAATCATCAAAATATCTGATATATTTTCTTTTCAATATGATTATGGCTTTTTATACCATTCCAAATCGTTAGGATCAATGATGTCCTCACATAATGCCTCATATTTTTTACTAAGCTGCTTGCAATCAGAACCTGGAGGACCCGGTTTATAGCTCGGTACATTTCGTATATTCGTCGAGGAATAATTGCAAGTGAAAATTACAAACAGCCTATCCTTATCAGAAGGAATGTTGCGATTGGCTGGCAATAAGTTATGCAAAAATGCACAGCCAACATTATTTTGGCGATCACAAACCAACAACGTAAAATGACCTGTCTGGGGACTAAAAGGTATAGCGGATAACTCTTTGCTCCCTTCAACATAAATATGTCTTACTCTGTTTTACGAAATGAGGTCATCAGCGTATGATTTGCGTAGTATTGTTCCTCGTACCATAGGAAAATTGCCTCTTTTATGAAGCCCTCTATGGCGATATTGACGTATTTGGTTTTCGTCATGTATATATTTTGCCCAGCCATGGGGAATTTCTTCGTGCTGCGACACTTGTCGTGGGCGAAAATGCAGGTCCTCGCGTTGTATGCTGCCGTTTCTGCTAAATCATCATCCCAGTACTAGAATGAAATACCAATTCGTTTAGAGTACTCGCGCGATTGAGGATTGCCTACTTACCAACACAGGCATCCGCTTAGCAGGATAAAAACACGTTTGCTTCCCCGCGGCAATACGACTTCTGTACTTATTGTGCTCGTGCAGTATTAGAGGTTTATGCTCCTCTAAGCTCAATAGTCGGGGGATGCCCTTGCAATCTGGGCCAAAATCCTAGTAATGGTTAAAAAAAGATACAATTACATTTACAGGAAGTTGTCACTTACCTTAGTTTTGCCACAGGCTATGTGTTGCCCCTGATGTGGACACATTTTTTTATCACAGTAGTCAACAGCTGCGCGAGCAGGAAACTGTCCACACCACACGAATACTAAAAATGCACTAAACAAGATTTGCATGTCTGTAAATGTAGTGCTAATTGTTTCATTAAGCGTATGAGTTTTATTTAAATACTTTTTCATTGTGAAAAAAAACTAATTTTCTTTGAAATTAAAGATCATCACGAATTTAGAACATCGTGATTCCTTGAAATTAAGAGTAGAACAGTAATGACTACAGTGGTATACAATGATAGTATTTGTATCAAAATATAAGTATATTTTACATATAAACCCATTGTTAGTCGTGAAAACTGCTAGTGTATGACAATACTTTGAGGGATCTGCAACACAACCCTGCACATTGGCCTATTTTTGTAATTTGAATTAACGACTAATGCCGCTCGATTATTACGAACTACCCTGTCATTCGAAAACCATTGAGAATTACCCATAGTTGCCTACAATCTGGCACATGGGAAAGGTAAATATCACACAGAAAAAACCCGGTGTTAAATGATTCAAATCAAAGAGCTTATGTTTATACGATATACAGGAGAAAACCATTCTATCATGTTGTTAGAAAATTTCCTTGCCATTGCAATTCCGGCGGGTAGGTAGAAAATCTGAACATTCAACATTGCCAGAGCAGAATTTTACGCAAATTAAAACACGCTTCATTCCTTGGTATAATTATATGTGCGGACACAATTTGTGCTCTTTGTTGTGTTTATCTTCATACATTCTTCCAATATCAACGACATTACACAAAAATCATTATAAACATTAGTACACATTGATTTTTGATGGCAACACTGCCGCCCAATTCATTCACATTTGTTTTCTTTCAACTCCACGGGTTTTATAACAACACGACGTGAGCGAATCTTTTCCCCTTGGTTATAAATATAACTCTGCTCAAATTCATGGTGGTGTCAGAGATTGAAGCCGATCTAAATTGTCATAGCGGCGGCGTGGTGGTGTACGTCAAAGTTTCATGTTGATCGATGATAAACCACCAACCCGGTGCTGCCGATCAATTTCGGAAACATCTCAACGCCGCTGATTTTAACGGCTCAAGGCTTACATTATCGAAAAGTGTATTCATTGACATTTTGCAGACACTTACGCCGCGGTTACACTTTCAACTTTTGTTGCAGCGTCTTTTACGCCGCGGTTACACTTTCAACTTTTGTTGAAGCGACTTTTACATATACTACTTGTCAGAATTCGACAAAATCGACAGCTGTGACGTAGGCGACCCGCAACCGGTTGAACAACTTTATTTGTGAAGATGTCGTCGGCAAGGAAAGTAATTAAAAAAGTAACATCGGCGTTAATTTCTTTTTCACATCTTCGGTGGACATTTTGCATTCGGCCGCAATATCGTCATAAGCCTTCACTTTTAAATCATTTCGCCTGTATATTGGCGAATTCATATTCCACAACGCTTCACGGCTTCTATAAAACTCTATAAAATGCAATAAATCTGCTTGCTTATTCATTTTATAAAATTATACTTTCAGATAAACCAAACAATTTTTAAGTTTCACAAAAAACCGCGCTTTATTTTACAAACAAACCACACGATTTATCGCAATCAGCTGTTTGGTTGAACCATTCGTTGAAACAGTAGTTGAAAGGAAAAATCGCAAGCAACCGGCGTTCAACTAGAAAATGTGTGAGTGTATTAGTGAAAAAATATGAGTGTGTTGGAGGTTGCAAGCGATTTGTTGAAAGTGTAACCCCCGGGTAACATATACTACTTGTCAGAATTCGACAAAATCGACAGCTGTGACGTAGGCAACCCGCAACCGGTTGAACAACTTTATTTGTGAAGATGTCGTCGGCAAGGAAAGTAATTAAAAAAGTAACATTTGGCAAGAATAAAAGAATTAATAGAGGAAGAAAATAAACGCAAAGTGGTAAGAAGGTATTGGATAAAGCCATTATTGGTAAAAAGGTTTGTAAATTGGTAAAAAGGTTTGTAATTCTATAAAACTCTATAAAATGCAATAAATCTGCTTGCTTATTCATTTTATAAAATTATACTTTCAGGTAAGCCAAACAATTTTTAAGTTTCACAAAAAACCGCGCTTTATTTTACAAACA
This sequence comes from Philornis downsi, assembly GCA_019455685.1. Classification (NCBI taxonomy): domain Eukaryota; kingdom Metazoa; phylum Arthropoda; class Insecta; order Diptera; family Muscidae; genus Philornis; species Philornis downsi. The sequence continues at coordinate 1,167,970 of JAHXMU010000813.1, forward strand.
AACCACACGATTTATCGCAATCAGCTGTTTTGTTGAACCATTCGTTGAAACAGTTGTTGTAAGGAAAAATCGTAAGCAACCGGCGTTCAACTAGAAAATGTGTGAGTGTATTAGTGAAAAAATATGAGTGTGTTGAAGGTTGCAAGCGATTTGTTGAAAGTGTAACCCCCGGGTTAGCAAGTAGAAAAGAGTCTTGGAAGACGTTTATTGTAGACTCTTTACAACCAAAACTGTTTTTTCGTAGAAAGTTTACAAACAAAAAAGTGCATTCGTAGGAATATTTCCTATAAAAAAGAGTCTTCGTGGGAACTTTTCATATCGAAAAGTACCTTTTATGTAGAAAATTGTCTTCTCACGCTTTTTTCATAAAGGAAAGTATCTCCATGAACTCTTTTCATATAGATAACCAGAGAATATTAATGTAAAGTTTTTTTGTTTTTAAAATAAAGCTTTGCGTTTGGTTTTATTTATTTTTTTTTTTAACAGTAAGGCTGCGGACATTAGATAATTGTATTTAAGCGAAATAGTTAATTTAAAATCTCTAAGTTAAACCGAAATAAATAAGCCCTTATAAGTGAACTGAAAAGTCTGATCCCCTTAGTATTCCACTTAATAATGTTTGAACATGTTATTGTTTGTTGAGAACTACTTTATTAGCTGTTATCAAGGTTTTATTTGCGGAGTTTGTGTTGTATTAAAATTTTCATGGTGAAAATAGGCATCAAATAATTTCAAACGTAAAGCATTTTTTGGAAGTAAAAGAAAATGCAATGTAAATGTGCTCTCTTTATAAATTATTTATTTCTAAAACCTTCGAAGGCGTAGAATATTGCGGGATAATTAAACAAATTCGGCCTACCGTAAACAATGAATAAAAATAAAACTTTATTGTTTAAACAAGTTTAAATCCCACGGGGAAATAGAAAGAAGTGCCTCGGAAGATAAAACGTTTTTCTTTTCATGAAGTAGTGCGAGTAGATGCTTTTCGTATAAAGAAAAGTGTTGGAAGTAACTTTTCGTGCAAAGAAGGGTCTTGGAAGACAATTTACATATGAAAAAGTGCTTTGGAAGGCGGGTTTCATATGAAAAAGTGCGTTGGAAAACATTTCCTACATTTCTCTTTTAGAAAGTGTCCCAAGGAGGCAATGAAAATTGCGTCCAATAATACTTTTCCTGATGAAAAATGTATTTTTTTTTTTTTTGTTAAGTTGTTAAGTTTCTGTGAAACCGACACAAAGAAACTGTTTTTAATGGTAATGCGATTTATTATTATTTTTATCAATCGATCATTTTGCGTGAAAGTTTAGACGAATAACAGTAAAATGGGTAGATCTTTGGAGTTGGTGGCAGCTGATGAAATTACTGGCAATAGCCGGTATAAAGTATAAAGGTAAAAGACAGCAGCGAATCGCCATCCTTCAATGGTTTTATCATCACAATTAAATTTTTAACCTTCTCAAATGCAAAATAAAGCTAAGGTCAAATTAATAATAATTAATTTTTGTGTAGACTTTTTAAATTATAGCTTCAATTTGCAGACCAAAATTATATAGACTAATTAAATTTGTAGCCTGCTTTTAAGTTCTAAGTTCAAATTTTTCGAAATAATGGTTTAATTTCTTCGAACATGTGCTTGCAATTACTAAATGCGGGTACCAAATGCTGGAACCGGTATAAATCTGTAGTTTTCTAAAATAAATCAGTGGAACTATTTTTTTAAAAGCTTGTTTTAGAAACAACAGATAATCCAGTTGTTTAATAGCTGTTGCTTTGCTTATTACACACTTTTTTCACCAAATCGACAAGATACCAAATTATAAACTTTGCGAATAACCAAAAAATCCCCAATTCTTTAAGATTCAATTATCTGGTAACTCATAATTCGTAAAATCAACATACACCGGTAACGACAACTGTGGGGAAACACAACCCTGTAAATGAACAGACGTCGAAACAAGGCGAAAAGAACAACCGATATGTGCGGAAGTAAAAAAATATAAATTTTATAAAAAGTAAAATATAGAAAAAATCTTGGAATTATGAAGAACAAAATTGTCAAGTGCTCAAAATCCCAATAAAACATATCATCACGAATTGAAATCTCAACGCGAAGCACAAAAACCGCCACAAGCATGAAACACAAATATGAATAGAAGAAGTGAAGGTGACTACGACAAGTGACCTTAAGTAAAGAAAAATCATTTTGCATTTCCACACAAAATTAAATATAAAAAAAAACGAGTCGCCGTGTAAGAGAAAACAACGAAGGCGGAGATAACCGAGACAAACAAAAAAAAACAGAAAAAAAAAAGAAACAAAAACAAAAAAAAAAGAGGAAAAAAAGAAAACATTCTGAATTTATAACTCACACAAGAAAAAGGAACGCACAAATAGAAACAAGTAAATAAAAATACGAAGGGCTAAAAATCTCGACCTGTGCTGTGTCGCGTTCACCGATTCACGAGTGAAATGGGAGGTTGTATGGGACGTTATAGTGGCGACAATGAAACTGTAAGTGTATCTTCGGCCAGCGTATCCAGACCGCCGACAGCAGGTAAGGAGGTGTCTCTCCCAAGGGCGACCATGTGTTTGTATTGAGCCCATAACTGTTTTTGTTATTTGAAGGTGCCCAAGTGGGACCAACCCGCAAAAATCGTCCCTTGTGTCATGAAACAATACGTTGGCGTTCAGATGTTCCATTAACGGAGGGTCAATTGCGTTCCAAGCGCGATGAATTTTGGGATACAGCTCCGGCCTTCGATGGTCGCAAAGAAATCTGGGATGCTCTAAGAGCAGCTACAACGGCGGCGGAAGCACTGGACTTTCAGCTTGCTCAAGCCATCCTTGATGGAGCAAATGTTTCGGTGCCAAATGGGTAAGTTGCATGTGTTAAGAGGACGAATTTTAAAGTCTACAATTATCACAAATCGTAAGCGGATACAATTGCAGTCGTAGCGACAAATTTTTTGCTTGTAAAATTTGGGTTTCGAAAAAACAGGAGAAAATCCACCTTATTCTTGCAACTGTAGATGTTCATATGAATTGTGTCCCCAAGCAAAATTTTATCGATGCAGCTTTGCGATGATTAGAATTGAACTGAACTGAATTGAATTTTGATATGATCTTTGTAGCAGTTAAAAATTGCGACCTCTATTCCATTTCGTTGTGGGTCTGTTGATTTTCAAAATAGAATGTTGTACAAAGTATGTGAGTTGACATCTCCTATCAGCTATTTTCTCACATGTCTGCATTTGTAATTATAATGATTCTTTTGGAAAAGGTGTGCATGAAATACGTACCTAATTCTAGAGGACTTTACCTGATAAAGCTGCCAGTAAATGCCAAGTTCATGTTCTTTGGGGAATTCTATCGTTTTACCACTGTTTTTAAAACTTAAAACTTAAGTGCGACTCCAACACTATTTGATTTAATGGGAATTATTTATTATAATTTTTTTTCTTTTTTATCCACCTTAACTGTTATCCGCTATTATATTGTACATTTTACATTGCTAAGACTGCCGAAAAATGTAATAATTTTCTTACTAAGCAAATATACATCTATTAGTATTTGTAAAAATACTGCAAATTAGGAAGATAGTGCGCTATATTTATGTTTTTTTATCGTTCTGAATGATGGCACTTGAAGTCATGTTTCTCCGGACTCTGTCAGTGTAGAACTCAAATATTAGCGAAAAGTTCTTTACTTTTATAATTTTTCAATTAGCAATGTATATTCATTCTGGTTTAAGTTGTATAGTCTATAGGAAACATCTTCACTATTTGCAAATCAATTAAAACTTCCAGAGAGCAGGTATTGACTTCCACTGTATTAATTTAATTTAATAAAATTTTTTTTTTTATTAATTTTTCTTTTATTAATTTAACAAAATAGCTTTATTTTTCATTTCTGTAAGCTTGTTATTAGCCAAATTACCGTCAAGAGCAGAAGAAATTTTATTATCGGGAGTTAGTATGAATAAATTGATACTTCTTTAATATGGAAAACTAACAGCTGTTCATAAAGGAGGTAATTTGCGATTCAGAATCATCTCTGTGGCAAGCGAATTTCGTAGAGAAAAAACACCACTTCAAAAAAACGTACTTAAAAAGCAATTTCCAAAGACTCATTGTGAAAAAGAATCGAGCCACTTGATCTCACCTTGATTGTTTTGCGAAAAGAACGCCCTTTTTTCTTTTCTCTTAAAAAAGGGAGACATTTTTGTAAAAGGGCTACTTATTCTATCTACCTGTTATTATCAATAGTTTTTTTTTTCAAAACGGCCGCGTTGATTCTTAGGAAACCAGTGGAATGATCAACAAGTGTATCTAATTATGGATTTTCTTGTTTTATAAACTAACGAATAAAACCGTATTAATCATTCAGTTATCCATGGAAGATAGAGATATATCCTTTTTGTAAAATAGAGGGAAAATGAATATAGAAAAATTTAGAAGAGGTTTGATCGGTATGATTCTTAACCGAACGTTGAGGAAGCCGTCATAGTAAACAAGCAATTTTAAGGAATTCTTATGATCGAACCCCGATACCACTCGATGAGACCACCAAGTTGGAGAGTTTAAAAATAGGACGTGAATAAGCTCTCTGAATATTAGAAGCTGTAACATATCCTATTTATGTAGGCAATTTGTTTTTCATGTTTCTTGCATGTTTCCCTGTTTCCCATTTCCATTGCCTATATCTCAAATTCTGCAATCATAAATTTGATTTCAATACCCAGGCTTTTCAGAACCAGCACTAACAAGTTGAACATTTTTAGTTTTAGTTTATTTACACATTGCGGTTTATATGTAGTGGCATTTGAATCATTTGTAAATCGATTCGTGCACGGCTATTCTGCTGATACAAAAAAAGGTTAAAGTTTACTTGCATACATGAAGTTTTGCTTATTTTTAAAACCGAAAAATCAATATGAAACATGCATTAGAGTGTCGACAACCTCGCCACACGTACATGTGTCCTATCCGCATATCTTCGTCGTCATCGCCTTGAATTGAGCGATGAATTGAGCGATTCATTGTAAAATTTGTTTGTTTGGTTGTCGGCTTGCCCAGCGGGTTGATAATAACTATTGCTAATTGCCCCTAAAACTTAATTGCCAGCTCGTGGTTTATTTAAGTTACTGTTTTAGTGTTTACCACCACACTTTGTCCAGGTTTCCATAATTGCCATTGTCCTGGGGGAGTGTTTTACGAACATGTGCGTGTTTGTGTGTGTCCCCTTGTTCAACAGCTATTTATACACTTGTTGTCCCCAGCGGAATCATGCAATCATCATTGCTGGCTTTCATTGCTGTTGCTGTTGTAATGTTTCGGTCATAATTTTAATTTAGATTTTGTTTTTTTTTTTTGTTTTTGGCTGAGTCAGAGGTGTCTTGTAATGACGATCCGGACTGGATATTTTGCCTTCATTAACGTGGAAGTTATTACTCAGTTCATCCATGAGTAAAAGCATTGTAATGCTGACAGTCATTGATGAGACATTAAATTAGAATTAATTGAGAAACCGATATTTATTTATAAATCAATCAAAGCCGTTTTCGAGGTAACCGCTCAACGATTTGGGCCATTATCAGGTTATTATAAGAAAAAGTACTTTTTTAACTCCTCATTAGGTCATTGCTTTATGTATTATTACGATAGAGGAAGTTATTAAATTAATCAGAATAACTTTTTTTTTTAAGAGGATATGTCATGCTGCCAATTTGGTATTATGCAAATCTCAGTTAATCGTTTCTTAAAAACATTGATTTTGAAAACATGATCATGAAAGTAACCGGTGAGAAGCTGCTGCTTTAGAAAACTGCTCTTCATGGTGTTCAAAGATTAGTTTTTCCCAAAATGCCGTCTAAAGAACCAGTTTTTCCTAAGGGCCTAAGGTAAAAGAAACGTACGTATACATTTTAATCAAGAAAATACGTACTATTATAAACGACAATAACGATATCACAATCTTAATCTATTATCAGTATTAACAAGCAATATTTGATGTATTGGGCGGAAATTAATAAAACCCATAACAGATGAGTCTAAGATACGTTCAGTGTGGTATTTTTGGCTTGTTCGAGTTTAGTATAGGCTAGTATTGATACGGAATATTGCGGATGACATAGAGCAGCAGAGTTAGTTAGCTGTGTATTTTGCAAAGAACGCAATATCATATTTAAAAATTACGCAACATTGTGTATTACTCTTTAAACCCGAAATAGTTCTAAGAGAACTTGTAGTATTAAGAAAGCTTCTAGGGTAGAAGAGGCAAGGACGGGATATTGCAATAACCTTGCCCAACTCCACACTAATTTCTTGAAATACATTTCTTAAATTTAGAGCAAATTTCATCATTATTAAAAATGACGTGAAAAAATTAATTAATGTTAATAATAATTAACAAAGGGCTATGTGGCTACAGATTTCTTGAAAAAGTTACCTCAGCCACCTTGAGATTGTGGCGATATCATACAGAGTGTTTACAAAAAAAATGTTTATATTTGTCAATCAGCAAGCAGCCTGGTTGATCTGAATTCAGTCGCTATGGAGCGTTTCTCGATAGTTGACCATCCTTTATGTGTGTGCGATTAGATTGGGTAGAAGATTCTGAATTATTGGAGATTTTCACCATTTTAGCATTCCTCTCATTCGTAAGTGTGTCAAAAAGTATGAAGATATCGGTTCCACATTAGAGAAACTTAAATTCGGGCGATCAGGGTCATCAAGAACTGTAGAAAACGCGGTGAGTGTTTAACAGTCCGTTCGTAACGATCCGAATTCAATTCAATTCGGTAACGCGCATGGGTTTTAAAGTGCATAGATCATCAGTACACCGCATTTCGGACAATAAACCTAAAGCTATAGAATTCAACTGGTGCAGGAATTCAAGCCCAAGATACCAATCAGAAAATTTACAAGCAATGCCCTTTTCAACGTTTGCAGTTACAATCAACTGAGAGCGTTATATGGAGATATTAGACAACTTATTTGTTATTTCTTGGCAATGTCAAAACAGAGTGGTTCTATTAGAACGAAATGCCACACACGTCCAGTAGGTCTCTGCCACGAGTTCGATTCTGATTCAACCCGCATAGACTTTTTCTGTATGGTTATTTCAAATCTAAAGTTTACGCCAATAAAACGATTTCCCTTGTGCATTTGAAAGAAAATATACGTCACGAAATTGCCATAAGGGAGCCTAACTGCCGAGAAACTGAATAAGAAATGGTGGTGAGTACCACCAGCGCGAGGGAGTTTATAACATGAATAAAATGCATTCTTGCCTTCACAACATCCTAAGCGATTTGACAGAAATGTTCTAAATCCTTCTTATTACTATCAAATAATCAAAATATTAAAAAAATCTCAGTAAATTTTTAAGCATTTTTATCTGATTCTGATGTATAAAACAAATATTCATCTTTACGATGGTTTTATTATATTATCAAAGTAAAAAATTAATAAATAATTAAAAATGATGTTCACATGTTTTTAGTCAAATTTATTGGATGAGCTATTTACAATTTGACCTCTCCCTTTATGTTTTGCTGAAGTTTTTCAAAAACTGCACTGGAACATATAGCTGAAGGTCCAGAATGCTTAACAAATTTGTTGCACAACTGATTCTATGACTTCGAATTTCATAGATAATCGTAGTAATTTTTTGAAAAGAAATCACAAACTGCATCAAAACTAAGAGAAAGTTTTACAGATAACTGAATTTTCTTGTGGGAGATTTTAAGCAAAAAATTTCAATCAGGGAAAATTCTAAAGAACGAATATATAATACAGAAAACAAGTACAAACTATATTTGAATAATTGTTTTGTGTATTTTCACATTTTGCTGATTTTTGGAAATATTGGTTTGTCAAATCAAAAGAAAGTTATTATTTAAATAATTCATTTTTATATTCACATGATATTGTATGATACTTCTGTTCAGAAAGTAATTCCCCAAAACAATTTACTTGCTGTTAAAACTATTTCAAGCCTGAGTAAAGAAGCGTGTGAATTTGTACAGGGAAGCTTAACTGCCAATTTGTAGGGCCGCACAATTTTCTCCGTCTAGAGAATTTATCCAGCAAATCCATCACGACAAGATGTTTCAAGAGGAGTCGGCTTAAAAAGTATGAAACTTAAAATTTTAGAATTGGGATTTGATTTTACTTTTTATATACCCTAAAGTGCATTTAAAATCAAAAGCAGGAAATTGTATCACAAAGTCCGCCTATTTGTAACATCAGATTCAGTACTAAAAATATATTTACAATTTTCTAAGCATAGTGAGATTTCGAAGAGGTGAAATGAGAAAAGAGCTGTACAAAATATTCCGTATTTTTAACTGTTATCTTTTAAGCAAAAGCGAAGGAGTACCTTTGAGAATGAGAATGAGATTTCTTTTGTAATGCCTTCACTGCGCCAATAAACTATTTTCGCATAGAAAACGCCGAAAGACCACTTCTATATGCCACGTGTTTGTTTGTTTCTGGACACAAAAGTTCGTATCCCTTGGCTGTACAATAACATTACATATATTTGATTCATTTGCAATAACAGTAACAACTAATAAGACCGCAATAAATAAAAATTTAATGTTCAAACCAAATGTAGTCGCTTTTCGAAAGCACAGTTTTGGTTACAATTTAATTATGTTTTGTGTATATGCATTGTATCCCCATACAAGTCGCATCGTCCAAACCTGTCTTTTACCGCAGTATCGAAAACCGCAGAGCTAGTTGAAAATTCGTTTTATTTAGTTAATGTGAATTATTTGAACTGAGAAAGATCCTTGAAGAAAAGAAATAACCTTGGTTTGAATTTAACTAATTGTTGCACATATACTTTGCCTATATCTCGCACCAATCCTACTGGAAATGCGTCGATTTTTTGAACTAGTCTCCATAAAATGAATCATCCAAGCTTGATTTTATCGCTTCCAAAAAGCTTGCAAGTTTATAATATATAGTAAACGTGATTTAGTTGGAGCAGGGATAAACCATATATAAATGAATCATATCGCTCTATACTTCCGATCGGTCAATAATCTCATTGATTATTTTGATTAAAATTTAGCTAAATTTTCGGTGTTTTCTTTGACGGGATCGTGCAAATGCACTCTTCAAGATTGGGTCTGTATCTTCCAGAAGGCACAGTATTGCAGTCTCCTTCTTTGGGGATATAGTAAACCTTCTTCTGTGTACATCTTTTTCCTCATCTTCATACATTCTACAACGGTCCACTTGAACTGTTTCTTGATTCGACTTGGAAGCTCTGATGGATGCCACAATTGCTTACTTTTGTGTTTTTCATGTAGATAAAGAAATATACTTAACTTTCTGTAAAAAGACTGCAATTTCATAATCTTTTTTTTTAATCATTTAACAAGTTTGAATTCTGTGGACTTCTGAATATGTGATGGCAGTTTATTTGAATAAGAGTTAAACATAGAAGAAATTGTAAGTGGACCATTTCGAATCATTTTTTTTAAATAGAGCTAAATGTTTTACCACTCAAGCTTGCCTATATACGCTCTAAATGAAATGCTGCAGTGTATTATGTAGTCATGACCGACCGATTATGTTGTATCATTTTTTTAATTAAAAATCATATCTTCCAAATATGAGGCTTTCAAGAAAGATCTTACGGGCATTTGAATTCACAACGTCATGCACCTATCTCGCGTGTATTAAGCGTTATCCGGCATAATCTTATACGGGAACCTGCTATAACCAATGAATAGCTTACTTTGTTCTCTTTACGTTTCGTGTTGTGGGGCCGGAAACACACATTATGAAACACAGATAAAGTGAAATACGTCAACTTGGTTATTTGACTGCTTAGTTTGTAAATTGTGAAACACGTATTCATTTTTATTTAATCTTTTGCATATTGAAATCCATTATATAAGAACAGAAAATCAAATCAAATTTCCTATCGCGTAATCGCAATACTATCTTCCTTATAAAGGTATGGTAAGAAGAAATTCATTATTTTCGTAATATTTGACTTTAGTATTCTGTATCTCTCGTTATATGCGATGGGGGCCATGTAGTATATGGCATTAGAAAGACGAGATTTTGTGCTCAAAAAACTACTCAGTATTGTTTAAGCGCGCGACAAAGATGGACACCAGCAAGGCGGCTGGAAATGTGAATAGTGTTTATGGTCCTGAACCTGTAACAGCCAACTACACGCAATTCTGCTAAAATGGTAAAAAGTTTTCGAACAGAACGTTGCATATTTAACCTAAATCGAATCATTCTAAAAATGCTAAATAATGCATGGCAGGGGTGGCATCGCTGTAGCAGGGGTGGTAATGCGGTACATTTTCATTCGCTGAACTAAGTTTTGTAAAAGCCTAATGTTATTGACTGCAAGTACATTGACGAATTTGAAGATCTCGCCTTAGTCGGTTGTTAAGTCTTTTAGATGTGACGAGAACTATCGATATTGTTTAACATTTATACCGCTTCCAGGATGAAGGCTTTTATACCTTTGGAGAAAGCAATACTTTAATACTTTATTTTATTTGCGATTTCATTTTTCAGTTACATAAATTTCCCCGCGAGGCTTTTATGGGTAGTTTACATATTATAGTTAATTAAAATTGTAATGATTTATATTGTATTCGAATTTTGCTACATACAAATACTTTTGAAATTACATCTATATCATGAATTATGCGGTGAGTTGATAAAAACAAGAGTTCAAGTGTTTCTGAATTAAATAATTAATTTTGTTCGTTGTAATTCTAGTAAATAGTTTTTAATGTTTTATTTTCTTTTATAATTTCTATAAATGTTTAAAAGAATTGCAGGTAGGATGTTTAGAACAGTTGTTAATTTAATGGTTAGAGAGTTTTTTCCACAATAATTGTGGCATTTTGGAACTTTGTATTTTCCTTCAGATCTTCTACGGGTGTTGTGGTGGTGATCGATTCTTTCTACAAATCTGTTGTTCCCTGTAAAAATCATTGATTAGGGTTATGTTGTAGCTGCTTTCGACTTTTAGGATTTTACGTTTTTTGCCAAAGTTATTTAAGTACCGACTTGCTGTATTTCGGACTGTGTTTGTGATTAGAATATTGTTACTAATTATTGCGTTATTGTTGGTGGTTATTTTGCTTGTACTGTTTCCATTCATTGGATTTTGGTTTTGTGGTTTAAATATTTTAACAATGCGATTTTGAGTTTGTTGGATTTGCCTACATTATTGTACGGATTCTCCGAGCGAGAAATACATTTGCTTACTTAAGTAGTGCATCATATAGCATGAATTTCACAGTTTTTATGGAGTATTTCTAAATAAGCTTTCCGCTTGAAACTATGATCTAAAAATATACCAAGGTACTTACGGATGTTTACAAGATTAATTGTAGTTGGACAGGTGTCATCGTCTCTAATTACACTTGAGGTTCTGTGCAGGCAATCGGTTTCACGATATTTTGATAGAAATATTTGTCTACCTATAATAATATGTGGTGATTTAATACGTTTTACTATTTTATTGATCTAAATTTTCATTGTTTCATAAGCAACGACAGTGTCTTTATGGGATACGACGATAGATATGTCATCAGCGTAGATGAAACCAGTGTAGATTAAATCTGTGTGTTTGCTTTAAAGTATTAATTTGATCATTAACATCAATAAAGTATAGAACCAAGTTTTGACCTTTAAAATATTCCATTGCGTGATGGCTTTTCTTCACTTAAGTGGTTACCAATTTATAAAGGGAGGTGTTTGTACTGACGATAATTTGTAGCAGTTTCCTCTTATTCCATTCTATCCATCAATCAGCTTCTTGTGCGATAAAATGTCAAACGGTTTACTTAAACCGATAAACAAAGCCAGGCAATTCAAATTGTCATTCAAAAGTCGTTGCTATTTAAAAGTTGGTTAATCCGCCTAGTAATTAGTATATATTCTTGCTTTTCTTAAAACCAAATTGGTTTTTGTTGGTCACTTTATATTTATTTAACAAGAAAATCTTTTAGCCGTCGAGCAATTACTTCTTCTAGTACTTTCTCTGCAGCAAGCAATGTCAAAATTGGGCTGTAGTTATTGTAATCCGCTTTCTCTAAATTTGTATAAATGGGCCTGATTAAGGACGTTTTCAACAATTTGTATATGGTTGCTTCATTTAGACTTTGATTAGTAAGCTTGGTTATAGTCAGTGTACGACGTATAGTGTTATTTTTCTAATCAGTTGGTCTAATTGTGTCCGACCCAGCGAATTTTCTCGCATTTAGAGTTTTTAAAATGTAGTAAATTTCTTCCTCTTTAACATTAAATTTAAAGAATAGAATTTTCGATTCATTGCGTGTTAAACATTTATTGTTTTGGCATTGCATGTGTGAAATACTTTTTGCACATTTTTTGCATATCCTTATTTTGTTTGGTTATGATGGATTTATTTTCAGTTTTATATAATTCTTTTATACAGCCAAATAGAGAGTAATGATCAGATATGATTGTTGTTACTGCAGCGGCGAATATGTTTGAAATAGTTTTATCCATTTGTAAGGTATTTATCTTTATCTACGTGTTGGTCTAGCTCCGATATAAAAGTTTGTAAGCGTTTGCATGGTGGTCTGTATACTGAGAGAACGGATATGCTTTTGTTGTGCATTTCCATTTTAATCTTCATGGAATCGAAGGATGTTACTTCTTTTATTTTTGAAGTGAATGGGTATGGTAATTCTGCCTTCTCGATTCAAGAAAACGGAAAACGGCAAGTAATGACTCGAAAGTTTTTTTTCGATGTGGTCGTATCTTTATATATATGTTATTTGCTTTAAATTATTAAAAAGAAAAAAAAAATGGAGTGTAGATATTGTCTCTTTGTTCAACACTTCTGCATGTAACTGAACTTTTTTTCACTTGTTTATACTACATATTTATAAGCTTTATTACTTAATTACTGTAGTAATTTTGTCTTCAATATCTTTAGATTTTCGGCTATAAACACTTTTCATTAATCGTGGGCTTAATTGCTACGGCGTTTGGTAAAACGCTTTTGTTAATACTTTCTACATTTATTATTTGTTAACAAACGTTCTCGACATCGGCATCGTGATGACAGTAAGAGGTGGGTTTTCACTTCTTTTTAGAAAAATATGGATCCATTGCGAACCCAAATGTACTTTCAATTCGATTCCTTGACTTTCGTTTCGGTTAGCCATAATGTTTGTTGTGAGCAATTGGTTGATTTTCAAAGGGGAATATTGAGTATTTCATGAGGTGGTCTAAGATAGACGATTTCTCCATGAATTAAAGTGATAACAGGTGTTCATTTAAAAACGTTGTTTCTGAGCATAAAATTCCTCTAATTGTTAATACTAATTTGTTAAGGAATGCATTTATAGGTAGTATGCTTGTTAGAGATCTAAATACGAAATTGTTTAATTTATTTGTTAAAAGCATTTTTTTCGATTTGGACATTGTTGATTTTTCCGAAACATTGTTGTAAGCGGAGAGTATATAATGATGTGAATGAGATCAGGTGATCCATCCTTTCGAACAACGTATTTAGTGTTATTGACAATATTAAATTTATTGCTATATGTTGGGCTTATATCCTAGTAATAATATTTCGTAATACATCTTAATTTACATCTTAATGCTTGCATTTACGAGCGTTATTTGTGGTTGTGCTTTTGCTGTAATCATATAACATAAATTTTCTTTCATTTTAATGAATTAAGTACTAAAAGTATTTTAAGTAAAAGTATTAAGTATTAATACTTAGGTATTTTAAGTAAAATCTAGTAGTGGGTGCTTCCGCCCTGGTTGAGAATACATTCATATATTCTGTTTGGTAAAGAATCATACAGTTTTTTGATTAGGTCCAGCGAAATACACGACCGGGCCTGTTTAATTCTATTAATGAGTTCACTTTTGCTTGAATATTGCTTGCCTGATGTGTACCTTGCGTACTAGCCATCCCCAGACGTTTTCAATAATGTTTAAGTCTGGAGAGTAAGGCGGCCAGTTCATAACCTCATTTTGGCTTTCAAACCATGATTTGACGACTCCATTTCCATTCCATTCCAAGTCTTCGAAAACATTTTTAACTTCAGGAGAAGCTTTTTCCAGCACGGCTTTGTATCAAGTCGCATTCATTTTTGCAGAGAGAAACTGGAGCTTTATTGCGCCATAATAAGAGATCGCACCTCATACCATAACTCCACCTTCCCGGCTGTGTAATCGATTGAGTAGGCGTAATTATATCCATCAGGACCTTCTAAATTAAAAAAATAAAAAATATATGTAATTCTATTCCACTCTCTATTCCACGCTTAAGCTAATTACGACGTGAGGGGTGCTATTCAAATAGACCAAAAAAGAAGAACACAATTTTCACTCATTTAAAAGAAAGGAGCGAATTGAAATAACGGGACACTTCAATGGCTTGAAATTTTTTGTAGGTGATGTGTGGAAGTAGGAGAAACAAATAAGTAAAAACTGAACCATTATGTGAAGTGTACTTTAAATAGTAGTCACTATTGTTAAATGATTAGGGGGGCGCTATTCAAGTGAGCGGAAGTGTATTTAAATATAACCCTTACAAACGTGCAACCAAGAATATCTACTGATGTAGTTGAAACATGTTGCTTCACCAAAGTCTCTGATATGACGAGCTTATCAATGTCGCTATTTTAAAGCGAACTTTTTAACTCACCGCACTTGACATTATAATTAGATGGCTGATTCTTTGACGATTCAAACGGAATTTATATAAATGATTAAGATTGTTTTTGAAATGCAAAGAGCCATTGATAATATCGAACTTTATGGTGTTGGTATTAAACACGCTCATTATTGTTTCTTTGAAATATGTTCCGGGGAACCACAGCATCAACCTGTAGCCAATTTTGAATTAGTGCTAAATAAATTCATGGCACATCAAATAAGCTTTTTAAAAATCATAGAGACATCAATACTAGCATTTGGTATTTCATAACCAACACTCTAGCCCAGGGTGGCACTTCAATTTACTAAGAAAACCTTGAATTGGCTAATTTTAATAGTTTAAGTCTATACTTCTCCATCCATGCGGCAAATAGAGCACGAACTTTGGAAATATCTTTGGATCTTTTCTGTCGATGTCAATCTTAAATGAAAACAACATTGTCCTGTATATATTTTAAAGGCTGTCTTGCAATACTAATGTCCAGAAGAAAAGTGTTCATATACGTTTATAACTAATGCTTCGATAGTTGCCAGCTTGTCCAGATGCGCGTAAGATCTCAGAGTCTTGGAAGCAATCGTTCGCACATCAAACATTAATTTCAAATTTAACAAGTATACATTAATTACCTTGGCCTCATCGTGGAAATTTCAAAGTTAGAAAAAATAACCTAAATTTTAAAAATTAATACTACTGTGGGAATCTATCCATGACTAGTTATATTTGAGTGCAACATTACATTAACGTAATGAAGGGTTCATTAATACCGTCAATCATTTCGCATTTTTTCAGACATCGCCATTTATACAGAGTGTGATTGCTGCAAAACTTGATTCTTATTCCATTTAACTTGAGATTAATTTTTAAATTGAATGCAAATATATTTTGGAACACACTTTAAATCTACGCATTGCAATACGAGCGCCTGATTATTTTCGTAAATTTGATTTATTTTCATAAATTTAATGTATTTTTGTCGAAAATGTACTTTCATCTGGCTTACTTGGATCGCATTTTTCAAAGGCAGATTACAAATCATACATAAGAATAGATATATCTCTCCTCAGTCTGTACCTGCTCATACATAGTCCAAAATCCACCTGGCTTGTGGATATTATTCAAGACATTGGTATCCTCGGAGAGGATCTGTCCAAGGCCGCACGTATTGCTACTTTGAATGTGGACTCACGTTAACTGACCGAAGTAGTTCATTGTTTACTTTGCTCTTATAGAGAGTAAAATTGGATTACTTAATAAAGTTTCATTTCATTATTTACCCAGACCTCTTCGTATTGCTTATGTCAATAACTACATCCTTAGACCAATTCCTAAATGTTGGGATACGTTTCATATTTGTTTCTTGGTAGTAGGCCAGATCGATCATAGCAAGTCCAACGACACCACGTGCTGCTGTAGTCACATCGCTGTGGTTTTTTATTTGGGCTCAGGCAATAGCTATCTTCTACCAAAGAAACTACTTTGCTCCGTACTAAAGACATTACGGTCCATTTTTACTGGCAACAAATTTTCTATAAGGTTCTAATAAACAAAGTTGATTTTCACATCAGGATCAGATTTTAGAATCAGGCAATTGCGCCACTTGGATAAGAGAATTGACCGGGAGGTCATTTTTCTTTTTTTTGGCCTTTCGATCTTCGAGGAGATGAAAGTATTATTACGCAATATCTATTGTAAACGAATTATCGTGATGCATTTTGTCTGTTATATTCTGAATAATATATGATCCCTTACACAGAATAGTAGAAAATGAAAAGAAAAATTAAAATTAATTTTGACCTTGAAATACATAGCAGTAAGGAGAAAATGATCGAATTGCGAAAATGGCGTAAATGAATCCCACTCAATTTAATGCAAGTGGTCCTCTAATAGCAATATCTAATGCTCCGCCCACATTAATTATTCATTACTATCATTTAATTCATATTTGAGTTTATTTTGTTCTTTGCAGTTACCTTACAGAATGCTATGATGAATTGGGTACACAATACAAAGTACCCATTTATTGTTTATCATATCCTATAAATATTGTTAAGGAAGAAAATGGTCGTGATTCACCTGCCGAGTTTTCAGAACCCGTCGATGGCGGCACAGAGATATTCCTCAAATTGAGGATATCATCAACTATGTCAGATGTTAAATTACCTGTTTACTCCAAAGACACAGTGGGTCAGTGTAAAAAGAAACTACAGGTAAGTGTTTGATGTGGAGTTAATGCCTCTAAAAGCCGTTATTATTCGATCTGTTATGCTTTTCGTTACAGGCTGTGGAAGGTGTTGATGCGTGTTGCCAACGTTGGTTTTACAGCGGTAAACTGCTGGGCGACAAAGTGCCCATCGAAGAGTGCAACATACAAAACGGTTATGTGGTACAAGTCATTGTAAATACTGAACACTATAATCACGACAATAGCACAAGTATCGCAGCTGCAAGCTAGCCAACATTCATAGTTTGCTGCAGCCCCAACAACAAATTAACAACAACGTTACTGTCGTCGCCCACAAAAGAGTGCAATAAACTGATTCCTGTTGCAGCGTACAATCGGCGTCATGCAAAATTGCAGCAATATCATCTGTGTCGTTGTTATGGAGGTGCTGGAGATGTGTTTGAACATCCAGCAATGATTTTGAGAACAACCCGCATTGACAGTGACATTGAATGTGTGATGGAAGAGAGGAGCAAATGCGCCACGACCAGGAAATCTCAGACATATAGTAGTTGTTGTACATTTGTGAAGATATCATTAATGATTTTTTTGATAATATTGTTAATCATAATGCATTTTGTTGCAATTTGTTGTTAAACTGAATGGAGAAAAAATTTATGCAAGGAATGAAAGCAAATTCTTATTATTTAATTTTGTTTCTTAACGTCGTCGTCTCATCAACATAACCTCTTACTTCCTATCTTTCTAGTAGCCTCACACTTTTTGTTTATTAAATGAATAACAATTTAATATGAAACGAATTACAGCGAAGCAGTAACAACTGAAATTGAAATTAAATAAAAAGTTTTATATTTTGTATATTATAATTTCAACTTATTTTCTTCTTCCTTGTTTTTTCTCGCCTGTTTGCTAAGAAGCAAAAAAATAAATAAAATTAGATTAAAGCATTATAAATAATTAGAGAAATACGAAATAATTAAAACAAATATTAACTAATTTTAAGTGCATTCAATAAAATTTGAAGTTAATTTAAATTATATCATCTCCCGCTCTTTATAAATATAAATTTTGTTTTTAAAAAAAAAAAAATCTATAATCTGTATACTTTATGCATAACATGTACACAGCCATATTAAGCGGAAACAAATACAAAAGGAAATAAGAGAACTAAATAAACCAAGAGATAAGAAAAAGAAAACGTAAAGCTATTAATTAATTAATTAATTTATACATACATATAACAATTATATAAATAAACATTGAAACAATTATTTAACAACCAAACTAAAAAAGGGAAACAAAAACGAGAAACACAAAATCTTAGCGTTTGAACAAAAACAATAAGGAAAATAATAAATTTATATACACACATACATATAATCGAAATCCATTCATTACATTACATACAAGCAGCAAAACACTTTACACGTACATTTGTGAATTTGTATGTCCGGTATATATTTGTAGATTGAGTGAGTACTACCGCATCACAGGAAAACTAAAATTGTATTTAAATTGAAGGTACTGAAGGTCTCTCTGAACAAAAGAAAAAAAACGAAAAAATTGAAACAATAAAATAAATTAATTTGCTAATGTTAACAGATGTGTTTTTTCTTCATTCATCTTCTGATGCTGCACGTACATATTTGGATTAGTCCTTTTTTGTTCCCAATCGATTTGTAGCGATTGTAATGCTTGCGCCATGTCATCAAGTCGTCGAAAAGTTTTCGTTCTTAATTCGAGTCAGTTTTTCTGTGGATTATTTTTGGCAATATTATTATTCAGTTTTCCACTGATTTGTGGATAGAAAATATTATAGCTGCATAGCATTAGTGATAATTGGAAAATACTATTTAAATGGGACCATTAAGTGGTCATTTTATAAGCAACTACGCAGCTGGCAATCTGTGTTTGTTCCATCAAATCAATTTTCATATTACTAAAAATATGTTTGTTCCATCAAATCAATTTTCATATTACTAAAAATATTTGTAGCATAATAACGGTGAAAACAGCACCGGTTAAATATATTTTAAAGTACGAGAATAGTGACAATGCAATAATCAATCAAAACTCTTGCTTGTCATACTATTGTATCCAAGAAGTTAGATAAATTCTTAATTCTTTTCAAAAATCGTTATTTCACCCCGTAAGCAATAAATATGTGTATGCCAACATTTTTCTTAAGCTGTTCAATCCCAACCGATTGTAAAATTGAAAATATTTTCATTAAAATTGCCTTGAAATAGCTTAATTAAGATTGAAATAAATAAATTAATTGGTGAATTACTACTGTCAAACGCTGTTATCTTTGATTAACAACTGTTTTTATGCAAATGCCAATTTTATTGTATTAATTAAAACTGTTTTTTAACAACTTTTGAGACATATCTCAGTGATTGGGAGTGGTGCTCGCATAATTTGGAGCAATTCTTTTCCATACAAAGTGCCACATAACACATTTCGTAAATCTACTGTATTTCCCAAATAAGATTGGACAAACCATTTTGGCTTTTGCATATTGAGCATATTCTCATTTCCGATCTTGACCATCGCTCCATTGACTGCAAATGTTTTATCATCTTTATTAATAACGGTATTATCGTTCAGCTTTATGATCGGTACATCGGTGGGGACATTTGCAAAGAGATCTAGGAAGACTTTTGGACCTAAATGCTGGTTCTTCTCTTGACGATTACCTAATTTAGCACCGCAATTAGGATAAAATTGTTATAAACGTTTGTAATTGCTAGTCATAAACCCATTTTTGATGCCAAACTGTTGGTCTTCAGTCCGAATTGGCTAAATTTGTGCATAAAATGTTTGGATGCTGTCTTCCTTTTTACATTTTATCCGTCAAATATACACACATTTAAGTTATCAGCAAAGTATAAAAAAAGTAATACATTTTTTAAAATTGATCAGCGACATATCGACAATATGGACTGCCAGTACATGCGGTCTCTTGACAATGCAAAACAAAATTCCTAAAAAGACTATAGCCTAGAAGTGCAGATCGACACAGAGCAAAATTATTATATTGGAAGCATACTTTGTTTTTTTCGATAATCAGATGAACAACTTCAGCATCTAAATGTTATTCAAATTCTTCGGCAGGACTTTTGCCTTCTATCTTAATATTCATCGCACATCTCATGGCTCTTTGTTTCACTGTGGTCCTGAAACTACCAATTTTGATCTTTCTGAATCGAAAACTGGTAAATTTTCTTAGTTTTCGCAGTTGACTAAAAGTTTCACTTCATGAAGCCTATGCTTTGAAATATCATTGCGCAAAAAATGTCCATCAATATCTTCTTCGGCTGCCTCACAATGACAATCTTTAGGAATAACAGTAAAGCAGTGAGTAGCAGCGGCAGGATTTCCAAGCTTTTTGTCATGTGATATTATTGGAACCTACACAAAAATCTTATACAATTGTACCCAAGCGAGCACACAAGGATTTCGCCTAATCGAGATATAAATGATATATATTTAATATATAGATGTATAAATATTTACAGTTTCTTACATTAAAATTCTGCTTCATTCGAATTAAATCTAAACCTGTAGATCGGTTTAGATCCACAAATAGAACTACCAAAAATATCTAATTTATAAAACGGCATGTACAAAAGGGATGTTCATAAGTTACCGATGTATTTTTTATACTTTTTTACATGCATCAATTCTTTATTGCTGCTTCAAATCAATATAAAAATCATTTAGTTAATAGGAGAGATTGCCCAATATAATTCCACGCCGTTTTTATGCCTTCACTCGAAGGAACGGAGGTATATGTATAACATTTGATACGGCCTAAAACTTAACACCCAGAAGGAAGCGTCTGGTACTTCAGTAACTTTTGACCAAATGTGTCTAATGACTTTTTAAGACGATTGAGCGATATCCTGATGATGGATACGATAGCGGTCGCAAATATTTGCTAAACTTCTCAAAACTAATATTTTGTCAGAATGCAGTTGGGGATTGTAAATGAGCTATATCCATCCACCTTTTCTGGTACCTACCATATAAATTGACCGAATTTCAGAAAGTTAGTTTTTCTCCTGCAAATCCACTTTCGTAGACTGGAATAAATTAATTTTTATCCATTACATATGAAAAGGCTCTGCTACTACCCATACAAATGGTTGCAACATATTTAGTCGAATTTGGTAGTAGTCTAGATTTGTCTCCATTACATTGTTTTATAATGCTCTATAACATTGTAGTTAAAACGATCAAATAACCGCGACGCTTCAAGCACGTCCCACAAAAATATCCCATTTAACTCATATATCTTTAGCTCAATATCTTTCAATTAGTTCTATCAAATTTGGCAGATACCGTGCGTTTGCTAAACTGAGTTCTGAGAAGGAAAGTGAGTGACGTTGTCATTCCCATTCTAATAACTCCTAATAAAAATTTACACAATTATCGAAATGTAATTTTCCACTGTAATCCCTAATTCATAATTAAATTTTTATCAAAAATCGACGGAATGACCACTCCCTCACTGGTACTTCTCATACAAATTGCTTAATTTAACTTAACAAGTGAAATATTCACTATAATTGAGCACGCTTTAATCATTTAGCAGTAGGACCTATTTAGTACTTAGGAAGCCACACATAAAACCTGCAAAGATCGGTGATCTCTCTACATTTTCACACGAAGGCCTGCAGAAAATTACTATTTCGCTCTTTTATTATGCTTTAATTAAGAGTGAATAAAATTGGGTGAAGGTTGAATGCATCTGGGGCAAATGAACAGTTGTTAATATTGCTGCAATCAATTTGATGTGATGATCGACAATGGACCCGGTTGGAAATTTCTAGAGTAGGTTGTGGACTGTATTTTGGTTTGAGGTAATCTTCTGTACCGCTGAAATAAATAAAATAAATTAAGAAATTCATTTCAATTCAATATAAGTATATTTGGGAAGCAGTGATGCTTACCGCTTGAACTGTGCAGAGTAACTACTTTTGGTTTTACAATTTATGGTAGTTACAAGTGTAATTTCTTGCTCTCGTTGAATATTATCTGACATTTTCTTTATGAACAATTCACAATATCTTTACCCCAAAAAGGGCAAAAAAGGTAGCTTAAAACACAATTTGATTTAATCTTACATTAGGTATGTTCATGGAATGTTTGCCAATTCATTTTAAATTCATTTTTAATAAGTTTTAGTAAAAAAGGTAAGTATAAACATCGTGTTTATACAAAGATTAATTAACCACGGCCTTTCTAGACTTTCTGGATGTCAACGCAAAAGGAGCTTGGGTGACGTTGAGTCAGTTCATCTGCCTCAAATGGTTCTGTAATGGTAAATTTGTCTATTTTTTTGAACCCAATCAAAGTACAGTGGGATCGAATGGGCCAATCTTCAGGCATAATAACAGATTTAATAGCCGGCAATGTTTTCAGTTTCGAAAATAGTCACAAATCATGCTACGCTAAATCAGACGAAGACGGCGGTTGTGAAGAGATATTCAGCATTACCTTGATTTATAGTGAATTTGAATTCATTTCATAAAATTATTCGTTTCCACAGATTCCAACCGAGAGTTTTTTTTTTAATTTGAAATTTATTGTTTTTGATACCAGTCCACGTTTTTGGGGCCCAAAATATCTTAAAGTGGAATAGATTGGTATGCTTGGAATGGCAACATCATCAAAGGCCTTCACCTGTTAATTAACTTTTTTTGGGTAACAATTATTTGTTTTGAACTTGTTTTCCTCCTTTTTTGATAGTTAACGAAAGCCTAATAAAGCTTAATAAAAACGTTATCCACAAAGCTTTCGTTCATAAACGATTAGTTCACTTGCCGTTTCGAATGTTTTAAATCGTGGAAATCACTTTTTGCGTCATATAAACGAAAATAGAAATATACTCTTTGAAAAAATATTTTTAGATTCGATATGACCACGTTATTTAAATTGGAAATTAGTGTTAATTTTTGGACACTGTAGTATGTATGGTAATCTTAAAATACTACTTAAATAGTAAAATACTTGCATTAAATATCGACTTCATGAGTATGACTTACAAAAATACTGAGTATGTAAGTATTATCGAATGGCCATAAAATCACAAACCGTTCTCACAAAAGGAGAAAAAACATATAATGAAAATGATAAATACGTATACCAATATTAAAGGTGTTAGTAGGACTTTTCAGGAAGCCTGTAGAGTCATTTACTGCGTACCTCTCTCTCAGAGAAAGGAGATTGAATTTTATTATCCTTTGGAGAGGAATGTACTCATAAATGAGCTCTGAAAATTATGTTATTATTACAGCCTATTCGGATGCGATTCGTAGTCGAAACATTTGTCAAATACGGTAGTAATTAATGTATTTTTGCGAACTTTGATCGTGAAAGAAATTGGCGCTGACTACGAAAGTCGTTTATGAGAATGTCGTTTTAGAACAGATAGGGTGTGTAGTTGAGGTTTGCGATCGGGAAAAACTATTTGTTACCACACCGTAATACTCGTAGAATGGATGACCACAGCTCTTATCTGAGAAATATATGTATATTATAATAAGAAGGTATTGATACCAAGTAATATACTTGGTTTTTTAACATCGAGTAGAAAAAGAACACATTTGAAAAAAAAAACTTGCACATTATCATTATCATATCATCACTACACTAATGCTTTCGCAAGTTTGCAGTGTAGAGTACACTGAAAGACACCTGTGACGAATTTCATATCATAAATGTCGTTGGTGTTTGCCCAATGTTGGGTCAGTATGTGGCATAAAAAGTTCCGGGAAGGCCGAAAATAGGTTGAAGGCATAGACCGCCCCGGACGACCGGCAACAAAAAAATCCATCCAACAAATCAGAGAGTTTTTGCTCAAAAGCAATCGATAACAATCGATAATTTAACTACTCCCAAAACTCAAAAGAGCAGTTAATTAAAAAAAAAAAAAACAACATGAATGGCAACTTCCTTCGAGGATTGGAAAAAACGTTGGATTTTGAATAATAGACAAAAATTTTTTGAAAAAAATAAAAAATTAAAATTTGTCTTATTTTTTGGACGCAGTAGTATGAGAAATAAATCGACTACTGCAGAGTATCTGTAAAAATGATTTTTTTTTATTTTGGATCAATTTCCACCAATCATTGACAGGCAATTCTGACAGGTTTAGCTTCACATTTAGAAATTCTAATATTACAACGTAGCTCGTATTAGAAAATAGGCTTCTTAAAGATTAGCCTGACAGATTTAACTCTACTTGTGGATAACTTTATTAAATTTTCATTCGAAACATTTCCGAATTTTCTCAAATATTTTACATTTGCGTTGATGCTTTTGGAGAGAGAACATTGTTATTATTTAAGCTGAAAACGAAGCGACTGAAGTGTGTATTTCGAAATGTGTGCTGGAGTCTGCTCTTTCGTTTGCGACTGTAAAATATTGGGTAGCAGAGTTTAAATCATCGTCGGCTAAAGGTACGTGAGCTAACTGAAATAATAGACATTTAAAAAAGCGATATACGTCGTATATTGACCGAAGATTTGAAGATGAGAAAGCTGTGCGCAAGATGGGTGCCACGCTTGCTTTCAGCAATGCAAAAATAGCGTCGTGAAGATGTTTCAGTAGAGTGTTTGGCGATGTTTCACCACAATAAAGCCGAATTTTTGCATGGATTTATAACCATGGATGAGATTTGGGTCCACCACTTCACACCTGAGACAAAGGAAAAGTCAAAGCAATGGACTGGAATGGGAGAATCGTATCCAAAGAAGGTGAAGACGAATATTATGCGAATATTATGCTAATTTATTGCAGCGTTTAGGTGATGAAATTATGGAAAAAAGACAGTATTTGGCGAAGAGGAAAGTATTGTTTCATCAAGATAATACTCCTGTTTATACATTCACTATTGCGACGGCCAAAATTAATGAATTAAAGTTGAAATTGCTTCATCTCTCGGACTATTGTCTATTTCCAAACTTGAAGAATTGGCTCGGCGGTAAAAGATTTGGCAACTATGAAGATGTGGAACCTGCAGTTTACGGCTATTTTAAGGAGTTTGGCAGTTTATTTGTTATTCATATTCAGCAATCGTATTCTTTTAAAAATGTAAAAGTTATCGGCTTTTTGAAACGTTTACAGCTGCGATACATATACCTGTAGCAAAATGAGACAAAAGGATGCAAAGGAGCCACAAATCCGAATTGCAATTGTTGCAATTGCTTTTTATTTTCTGTGGCGACACAAAATAGGATAGCGCGCAACATTAACAACATTTATCATACTTAGTGTAATGAAAATGTTTTATTCTAAATATTTTATTCATTCCGCTATCTTAACGGTATTTATTTAATTGGTCAAATTTCGTATAAATTTCTTAAGCAATTTTTGTGGCTTAAAAAAATTAACTTCATCAATAAGATAAGAATGAACGTACCAGTAACTAATATTGCCAAATTAATTAAGTGTTTGCAGTTTTAATGAAAAATATAATAAAAACTCAACACTGTCAAATAACTTTCCAATAAACATGTATGAATTCGGTTGTTTAATTAAATTTATTTCCAACATACGTGTTCAAAAAAGTGTATTGATAGCTTATCAAAAAAAAGTTCATGGTAAAACCTCAATGACATATAATGAATATGAAATTGTGAACACTGAAGATCGTTTTTCTTCTATTGCCCATTTTACAAATCCTTTTTATCCGTTGGTGCACAAAAGCTATAACGATGCTGGTGTTTTATGTGGTGCTGGTGTTGAATTTCCATCAATCAAGCGGATGCTTGAATTCGATACCATAGGATACCATGTATTAACTTAATTCCAGATTAATTTTTTTTCACCACAATCTTTAGACTCTTTGATCCATTTTTTGCAATAAAGTCAAAAATGAAAATGCCGTCGTTATGACCTGCAAAAGAGCAGAGAAAATTGGAAAAATAAATGACTTTGTCATTTCCATTCCAACGAAAGCTATCTGCATTATTTCACTTCATCGTGTTAGTTCGTTTACATAAGGTGGTACTTACCCCCCGGAAACGGTCCACATTTAATGGATACATTTTGCCGGCCGTTAGCTTAAAGGGGCGGTTCGAATTGAGCAGAAACATGAGGAAATCATTTTTCATTTCACGCATTTGGAGGTACCAAGGACTTCTTAAAATAGCCTCACCGCAGCGTTTGCTATTAATATAAACGATTTCACTGAAATAACAAATAATCAAAAATTCCCAGGCAACCAATACCAAATATTGACCCAGTGAGACGGCCTTCATGAATGACGAATTTGCCGTGGTCGACTGAAGCGCATATAATAGATTAAAAATGTTAAAGCGTTTTAGTATTAACATAAGTATAGGATAGGATGCTCAAATTTTATAGCTAAATTCGCATGTACGTACTTTTACGGACACAAAGGCTACCAAACACATTAAAAGGGTGACTTCGCCAGTTTTAAAGAACCATATGGGGCTGTAGAACTTTTCCATTTTATCCAAGCAGTCGAGTATGTACCAGTGATGAAGAATGCATTCCTTGAAAGCATTACGGAAATTATGACGAAAGTCCTGCAAGCCGTTCATAGGATTTCCGTGCTGTGCGGTATACTCCACTAGGGTGCTGATGTCACATTTTTTCTCCTTGGAACAGTAGTATTCATTTATTTCGGGATCTGCAAATTCCTGTAAATCGGAAAGTTCCCTATGGAGATAGATAAAAAGGGAGTAGTTGATTTTTTACATATACGAGTATTTCCTTTATATTGATTGTAGTCGAAGTGTTAAAAATTAAACTCTACAACTATTCTGTTACAAAAGTAGCAAATATATGGTAGCTTGCTTTTTATGGTTTCAAAACGTATGAAATTCATAGATGCTGTGCACAATTATTTCTTCTTCTTCTTCGATGGCGACCGGAATAGGCATCCTTATCTATAATATGCCGCCCGTAGAAAATAATTCCAAGCGCTTCGATCTTCAGCGCTTCTCCTCCAATTCGTCACACCAAGTTTCGATAGTATTTCAAAAGCCTGGTTCTTCCAGTGGAGTTTTGGTCGCCCCCTTCTCCGACGTCCATCAAGTTCGTTGTCGAAAACTTTCCGTGTGGAGCATTTGGATCCATCCGCACAACATGACCCAGCCAACGCAATCGCTGTATGTTAATGCGTTTGACTACGTCGATGTCGACATATAGCTCATACAGCTCATTGTTCATGCGACGCCGATACTCTCCCATAACGATGAAGGGTCCAGATATATTCCGGGGTATTTTCCTCTCGAAAACTGCTAGTACCGTCTGTGTGACTAGACGTTGGTGCACAATCACACAATTTCGAAATTCGAAAATTTGAAAATTTTGGTGAAAGAAATTTTTTTTATTTTGCAAATGCAAAGAAGCATGAAACATGCATAACATATTTTTGGGCAAAAACCGATAATAACTGTTATCGAAGAAATGCGCTTCTTTATTTTTACTGGTATAATATTAACATTTTTTTAAGGCTTGACAATAAATAACGAAATGAACACGAAAGAAGATATAGACAACATAAGTGCTGGTTATAGAGTTGGAATATATTAATGGAGCCTGCGATATTATTCCAAGTTGTGCTCGTCGTTAATTTTTTTTTTGTAATTATATTATTTTTGCGTTAATTTTTCTTTGTTTACGTTGCATATTTTTACAACTCTATATTACTATAATTAATGAAATTTATACATAGTTTTAAATTAAATTATATAAAACAAAAATTATGACGATTTAATTTAATTTAATAAAATAGATGACATCTCCTGAAAAAATATTCAATTCTTGACGAAACGTTGGGATAAAATGTAATAAAATGATATTTTAATTTAAGAGAACTGGGCCTGGCTTGCAAATTGAGAATATAACAGAAGAAAAGAAAAAGATTTGGTCAAGTACCCATAAATATATGTAAACAGTCTGAGACTTCGACTATTTCAAATGTAAAGGTGTTCTATTATAGATGATGTTGACGGTACGAGATATTCTAGCCAAAAGAGAACGAAAGAAGGCCAGAAAACACTGCAAAAGAACTCTCACTTTCTGGCTTGCACCTGAACAACTAAGCAAAATGCCGCAGGTTACATATTGGTCGTCTGGATTTAGAAAACAATCCAGCGTTTGGCGGCGTTGTATCATATTTGAATCTCTCACATTTGATCAAATTATGATTATTATTATGGTTATTTTTTAGATGTATGGAATGGTTTCTAACATAGTTAGTGGCTCAACAGTTGGGCGATTTTTCTAAGAATTATTCGAGACATCCAAAAATCTCCATTATAATTTAATGGGTTATTCATTATAATTTATAGGGTTATCAACAAGCAAAATGGTCGCACATGGGGCTCGAAGAACTCAGAAGTGATTGTGAAGAAGACATTGCATCCGGAAAAAGTGACTGTTTTGTGCGCATTATGGTCGAGAGGTGTCATTGGACCGTATTTTTTCGAAAACTACCTCAAAAGAATCCACTACTGTAACCAATCCCAAGGCGGTCATTTAAATGACATTGTATTTCGTACATAATGGATAGGTAAAAGCATTATAATGAAATAAAAGTTTCATAGAAATCATAGCTTTGTGTGTGTTTTATTAGACTTTACTTGAAAACGAAAAATGGATAACCCTGTACTAACTACACAGATATATAGACATGCTATTTCTTCACGTCTCTTTAGTCTCTTACACCTTTTAAGGGATTGTGAATGTATTTTGTCCAGTTATTACTTAATTCTCTGGGATAATTTCTGGTTGCATCAATGTACGAAAGGTGCAATATCGCAATTGGTCTCCTTTGATATCACGTTCTGAAGCCTTTTTAAGGACCAAAACTTTGGTAAAGGTGTCTAATTAAATTCATTTCGATATTTACCATTCCTTACCTTAAAACTCCACTATTGTACAATTTAATGGTATTCCATTTTATAATTTGTTATTCAAAAACTAACAACAACTTTAAGTGAAATACTATTATGGAGATAATAAGAAAAGTTAAAGACAAAAGTTGAAGTATGAATTAAGAAAAATTGTTCTAAAACATCCCGAACATATAGCAAATGACATGTGTTATTTTATGATTATGGTAATTTTTAAATCGTTACACTTTCGAATAAGTTTAAAAATATTTATATTAGAAGGATTCACAGTTCGCTTTCGTTCTTGTTAACAAATCAGCAAGTTAAACTTCTTTAGTAGTTTAATATATCAGATTTACACTGGAGACATACAAAAATTAATTGCTTGCATGTGCAGATATGAGATAAAACTAGAACATTAACAAATTATCACTAAAATTACTATTCTAAATTGAATGACAACAAACTAGTGAGAAAGAAAAAAAGATATAGTACAACAAAAAAATATGTCAAATTTACAGACAGTGAATAATTTACAAGATTACTTCTTCCACAAAGAACAAAAAATATAATATAAATGTCAATGTCATATAAATAAAATATAAATGTAAAAAAAAAAAAACAACGGAAAAAGGATTATACCTTTTGCAGAAAAAATGTGCAAAAATTTCGAATTCTACACAAGTTCATAAATAAATAAAACCTTAACTTTCCAGGATATAAAAGATTCGAATTCCACAGGACTTTATAATGGTTTGCACAAGTTCTTCATCTTTCCGCTATGTCAGTACCAACTTTAGTTGGCAGTGATAATAATTGCAAATTTAGCAATGTTTTCGCCTGTTGTATTGTGGAATTTTAAATTCTCCTTCGCATTTTTATATTTATATTTTTTTTTTTATATCGTATCGATTAAATAGATATTGATAATTGATAAAAATGTTTTTACAACAAACTCAAAACATATTTACAGGGTGGTGCACGAATCGCACTACAAGAAGACATCCGTCTCAACAGCATTTCGTTCAGCAAAATGATTTGCTCCATCTTGAACATAAACAGACTGGTTATGACGGAGCTCCAACGAAAATTCCCAAACAAACTAATATCCAGAAACTCCACTTTCTGCTGGCCCCCAAGGTCACCTGACCTGACTGCACCAGACTTTTTTTATGGAGTTATGTCAAGCAAGAGGAGTGCAAAACGGGAGTAAGGAATTTGACTGAATTAAAGTAGTCCATTAAAACAATAAATGAAGCGGTCCCGACTTCAACTCTTCAGGCCTCAATGAACATAGAGGTCATTTGCGGTCTAAATACGGTCTATTATCTTCAAAAAAATAGTTATATAATATAAATTTAATTTTTTAAACAATAACAAAAAAATAAATGAAACACATTAATTAAAAAAAGAGCTACTTGAATTTCTTATTGTAGCACAATTGGTGCGTCACCCTGTATTAATATTAAATATTTTCCAGCTTCGTAAATTGTGTTATTTTAACAAGTTTTGTGATGAAATTTCGGTAGGTTGCTTCCTAATAATTGTAATATTTACGTATGTGCATAACACAGGGACAGACTGGCGAACTGACACGATTAAATAAATGCAGAAATTGATTTTGAATCGTTTGGCATACATTCTTTTGGGTTAGTCTCTTATAGTTTTATGTGTTGTCAATGACAGCAGCAAATCTATATAACACATGTTGTGTATGTTACGTTGTAATTCCTCAAGAAATACATTTAAAGTACGCTTTCTCTAGTTAGAAATATCAAATTCCGCGCATGGATTCCACTTGCGAATACCCATTCATTATATGTTATCAACGAAATATAAAAATTTCGACTTTCTATCACACAGTATGGTATAGTTATGAATAAACCATACGTCTTAACTTTCGCTCTCTGGCTACTTTAGAAACTAACGTTATTAATTTAGAGTAAATTTGAAATCATTTTCATACTGAGTTAAGGTCACAATAGCCTTTAGGTAATTTTTATATTTTATTGGAAAAAATTGAAACACTTTTGACTTTAATTTGAAAAATACATTTACCGAATTTTATTAATGATTGGGAAATACGAAAATGTCAAATCAAAAATAATTGTCTATCTTGGACGATATAATAATGATTGTTATTTCAGAGAGATGTTATAAAAACTAAAGCCAAAAACTGTGCGATAATAATTCCTAAATACGGAAGTTTTTTAATGAAAGTTATAACTGTTATGGTCTCTGACTTTAGGGAAATGGGGGAATGTTTAAAGTTGAGCTCAATATTCATGTACATACTCGTATTATATAATTTTCATAATATTTACATATATATTTATGATTTTGAAATCTAGAACTAGTCGAAAAAAATCCTTAATTGTATACCTTCATTCCTTCGAGTGAAGTTGTAATGAAGATAATAATACTGATATTAGTCTTTCAAAGAGACCAGTAGATTACGGGATACAAATCGGTTGATACTCTTTTTGAGCGATCATGTTTACTGTATTTGATCCAGAAAGTAACATCAGATTTTTGCTATCCTTATTTCTGGTATATTTAACTCTTAGAACATGATTTTGGAGTAAACAACGGTATTAATAGAATCACACTGGAATGAAATAAAATTGTTATCCTAAATCAAAGCGCAAATGCAACCAACATCGGCATCAAATTTCTAAGAAACTTTTCTGTGATATCTTTAGAACTAGAATGAGCATGATGTTCAAAACAAACTTTTCCTTACTTTAAAACATCAAATATGAGTTTCAAAATTAAGAAGTCCCAGCAAGAATCTGAATTTTATTGCCGATCCAAATTACTCTGCATTATATTTATTTCCCAAATATATTACTTATACACATATTACATCTTTCTTATGTACAACAAAAATAATGGCGCCTAATAAATAAGTTTAAGAAATTTTTCGTTGGCACTCTAATTGCTTTAATGGAAAATTTAGCTATCCAATATGATTTTTGAAATGTTCTAGTATTTGAAATATAACATAAATAAAACTTAAATGAGGCCTATTGGAATAAATATTACAAGCAAATTCTGCAAATCGTTGTTACTGATTTACCAGTCAATTTGCATAAAACATCAGAAAACAAACAGGTTTTTTTGTAAAACGTATAAAAGTTTTCGTTGTTGTCAATATATTTTTTCAATATTTCTTTTTGCATACAAAAACAAAAACAAATTCCCCCATATGCCATGAATGAAATATGAGATCATTGCCATTCATTTTATATAGCTAATAAATTGTAAATATCGTAAACTTGAACCAAAGTGGTACTACAATATTACAAACAAGACAAATCTGCTTCAGCCTACTAGTCGAACATTTTATCTTTGGGAGCATAGAGATAGAGAGAGTTGTGTTCTATATAGCATTTAACCTTTATGGGTTGAACCCACGATCATGCAAAAGATAATCGCGTGCACTAACGATCGCGCCATGGTTGCCGACTATTTCTTCATATGGTTCAAATAAAAATTAAAGTTTTATGGTAAAACTAATCAAAAAAAAAAAATATAATAATAAAACTTCTTTAAAATGAAGACATATTTGAATTTGTGTGGCAGGCACAATAACTGTCGTAAATCGTCACAAGTCTACTATAGGGGTTTATAAATGAGCTATATTGACCCACCAATTCTGATACCTCTCATACAAATTGACGCATTTTCCGAAATAAAATTTTCCATCTGCAACTTTTCGTAGATGATTGCAGAGATTAAAATCCCTCGACCGAACTGAATTATTTTACAACGATTCCCAGAATTTAAAAAAAATTGACGAATAACAAAAAAAAAAAAAAAAAAAAAAATAGATACAGGTAAAATAGACCAGGTAACTACGATTCTTCTGAATACAATTGAACGATTTTACTCATGTATTTCGTATCCATATATTACAGTTTCTAATCATTCAAGCAGTTCTACTAAATTCAGTCAAATTTTGGGCATTATTTAATTTAACCGTTATATTCCTAGATTCATACTTTTCATCCAATTGTAACAAATTCAATATAATTTACCA
Source organism: Philornis downsi (assembly GCA_019455685.1). Lineage (NCBI taxonomy): Eukaryota > Metazoa > Arthropoda > Insecta > Diptera > Muscidae > Philornis > Philornis downsi. Next base: position 1,200,776 of record JAHXMU010000813.1, read on the forward strand.
AGCATCAGGCATTTAGTGAATTCCATTTGGCCGCAATCTGTAGTCCCTTTGCAGTAGTCTCTTCTAAGCGCAATAAATTATAATTCAGAGCATTTTTGACGAGAATCGGCATATCATACCGCCTCTGTCTCCGATCACACTCTTGCAGCAATTCAAAAGGATGTCAGTTGAAGGAATCTATAAATCAGTTCACTTTTCTGAAATTTCTGTTCCAACTGTTCCAATTAATTCCTTCTAATTCCTTCAAACCCCAAAATTTCGCAAATATTTGAAGTTAGTTAAGATTTTATTTTGGCCCACCGTTAGACAAGTGTTTATATCAAAAGTGACTTCTTTTCATATACAATGTTAGCAAGTGCCCTCTGCTTCATAAGCAAAATGTACTTTTTAAGTAAAATAGTTTCAGGCTAGTGTACCACATTAGTGCCTTTGTTCTCTGTTTTTACCTTGTATAGGGTGATTTTTTTAATATAGTTTCTTTTTTGTAAATCGAATAAATCTTTGTGGTTGAGTAACACATGCCCAATCGCTGAGAACGGCGACGCATTGACATTTCACGATCGTCATTAACGCTGGTCGCTACGGCTGTAATATTTTCTTTAGTACACACTCTACGCATGCGAGTCGATGGTTTTATGTTCAACAAAGTAAATATGTTGTGAAATTTGGAGATAACAGCAATATTTGTGATTGTGATTTGTGATGATTTGTAATTCAGTAGGTTGGTTATGACAACCATAAAATGGTCGTCTCAAACGATGCACATTTGTCACAGAGCACGAATTTTGATAATAAATTTGAACGATTTGCTATCGTTGCTCGTTTGTTAGTCATCCCATGATGAAATGGCAGAGTATACTGTACACTTTTCACTTTGACAGATGACTTTTGGACGCCATTACCAATCAGTGCTGCCAACCTGAAAAACTTAAATCTTAAAAAAATCAGCCTGTAAAAGCAATTACGCTCAATTACGCTCTAATTTTTGTATTTCCAGTATCAGCTGATTGTGCCACCTATTAGAACAGTTTTTGTCACTTTGCTTCCTGTTACTTCTCTGTTTGAAAAATGCATTTCTGTCACTTTATCGCAGCGTAAACGGATTGAACACCCCAAATTTATAATTTTTTTCTCTCTTTTTTTAGGGAGTTGTACCATTTCTTCCATTTTTCCCCCTGTTTTATGCTCTAAAATTACAATTTTCAACAAAAAGTTTAATCGCCAGCTTACGAAGTAAAGTAATTTACATGTTTACAATGCCCCTCCTGTTGATGCCAGTTTCAGGAGTTTGTTTTAGGATGTGGTACCATTCGCCCTCTTTCCTTTCCCGTTTTATTTCCTAAATGTACGAGTGTGTAAAAATTCCTAAGGCCACATTTTCAACTTGATTATTCTTCCGTTCTTCCTTCTTTCACTATTTAAAGTACGAATTAAAAATAATAAATAAATTGTATTACCAGTTTGTGGCATAAGCGAAATGCGCGCTTTAATTTTGATGATTTCAGGTCACAGAGGTCAAACATATTTCCCCCTTTGCTTTAGGCTCACCGGTGAGTCACAGACAATCGTACCATTTTTGTTTCCTTTCGTTCATGCTTTCAATTTCCGAATATGCAATACGACGACCAATTTTCACGTTCCGTCGGTTGTTTGAGGCGATGATTTGTGAAAAATTTAGTCAGTCAGTCAATCATTTTCCAAAAAAATTATGCACGATTGCGGATGGATTAAACCTTACCTTAATTCTTCCTTAGTTGATCTCTTGCAAACTGCTACCGTTGTCAGGATATTTTTTAAGCTGCAAAATAAGACGTCATATTGGCCCGATAATAAAATGGCAAATACCATGTGGAGACCACTTGATGCGGAAAAAGCAGCTGCCACCTGTATCTGGCCCACAGATTGAAGAAAATATATTGATTCGTAAATGATGGGTTCCTAAAAGAGTAACAAATGAATGTCGTCAGTGAGGCAAAAAAGATGTTTTCGTTCCTATTTGTGTACTTAGCTATGGATGTACTATTTTGTCGACTATGCGACATTAGGGTGTGCTTTAAATTGCAGATTGCATTTATTTTATTGGGTTAACTTTTAATAATGTTCCTGTATGTATAAAACTCAACCAGAAGCAGAAGTGAGCAATCCAAAGATAGGTACACGAAGTTATTAAAGTGAATGATTGCTATTTGTGCACGAGATGTGTTCAAAAAATAATATGAATTTTCAAATTTCGCGGGCTGCGTATGTTCGACTTTCGGTTATTATTTTTTTGTTTATGTTGATACACTCGTCTCGAAGATATGTTGACGGTTTTATCCATACAGCATGTTTAGTTTGTTTGTGAGAGGCATAAATAAGACAAGAGTTTTGCGTGTTCGGCGATTCCAAAGAAGTTGCATCAAATTTTGTATAAAAAATGGAATTAAGTGCTTGAAATGTTGGCAGTAGCATACGGTGAGACTACACTGAGTCAAAAAAAAGTTTACAAGTTGTACAAGCTTTTCACAAAAGGTCGAGAAGATGTGAATGACGACGATCGCTCTGAACGCCTCAGCACATCAACAACCGATGAAAATGTTGAGAAAGTGAAGAAAATTGTTATGAATAATCGTCGAATCACAATTAGAGAAGTTGCTGAGGGTGTCGGCATATCGGTTTACTCATGCCTTGCAATCTTTCCGGAAATTTTGGACATGAAGCGTGCGGTAGCGAAGTTCGTTTCAAAATTGCTGAATTTTGACCAAAAACAACGTCGCATGTACATCGCTCAGGAATTGTTGAATGACGTCAACGATGATCCAGATTTGCTTAAAAGGGTCATAACTGTGATGAATCATGGGTATACGGTTATGACATCAAAACCAAAGCCCAATCGCCCTAATGGAAAAGTCCAGGAGAGCCAAGACCAAAAAAGCACGCCAAGTTCGATCAAATGTCAAAGTTTTGCTCACTGTTTTCTTCGATTGCCATGGCGTGGTGCATCAGGAGTTCTTAACACAAGGTCAAACGGTAAATAAGAAGTATTACCTTGAAGTTAAGCGCCGTTTGCGTGAAACAATACGATAAAACGCCCGAAATTGTGGGAAAAAATTCATGGCTTTTGCATAATAATAATGCATCTGCTCACTTATCTTTGCATGTGAGAGATTATTTGGCCAAAAACAACATGCCGTTATCATGCCTCAGCCACCGTATTCACCAGATTTGGCCTCCTGCGACTTCTTCCTGTTCCAAAAATTGAAGATACCCGTGAAAGGACATCCTTTTGCGACGATTGAGGAGATAAAAACCGAATCACTGAGAGAGCTCAAGGACATACCAAAAAGTTCATATCAGAACTGCTTCGAGGATTGAAAAAAAAGCTGGCACGAGTGTATTATATCTGACGGGGGACTACTTTCAAGGAGATCAAATAGAAATTGATGAATAAATAAATATTTTGTAAGAAAAATGGAAATTCACCCTTTTTTTGCACACACCTTACATATAAATTAATTCGAATTGGATCTTAAACTTGTAAGTGGTTTTTCTTTCTTTCCATGCTTTTTAGTTTTTCCTCCCGATTGCTCTTGCTAACATATCACAGATTTTTGTATTGAAATATGTTGGTTTGATAACTGACATTAAAATGAATTTAAAGTAAGTGAATTTTCTCCGGGAAAAATTCCGGTAATAATCATTTGACTAAAACAGTTTTTACCAAGTACTGAAAAAAAAAACGAAAAACATCAACCTTGTTTTTGATTCAAAATTGCACGCCTTCCAAAAACTCCAGTTTTGAATAATCGATTCGGCCGATGATCGGTTTTTAAAAAACTACAGAATAACGTTAATGGTGGCTTCGTGTTCTACAATAGAAAATTTAATAAGATCTGTTTCTGATTTGATGAACTCGTAACATTTGTGGTCAGTTTGATTTTCAAAACCTGATTTTTCGGTTGCGTCGATTTTTAAATTTCTTTTTTCAGTTTTCAACAAGTCGAATAACCGGGTTTTATTTTTTTTAATATGAAACCTCTTTAGTTTTAATTTGTATCTCCTAAGTACATGATGCCTGGCACTACAAGAGTTAATATATGCTCGAATAAACCGATACGATAACTCATATAAGTGATAGATAATCCTTCAAAAATGTGACATTACTGCGGTCGATCCTGTGCTCAAATAAGACTACTACATTTTTTTTTTTGAAAATATTTATTCATCTAAACGTATTTCATTGCCTTCAACGTATTCGCCCAGGACGGAATACACTTTTGCCAGCATTTTGTTCCAATCCTTAAAGCGCGCCAAAAAGTCATCAGAGCACGTATAGATTCGCGTGGAATCTCTTCAATCGAAAACATCATCCCCGGAACTGTCATTTGAATTTAGGAAATAGTCACAAGTCGAACGGTGCTAAATCAGACGAATATGGTGGTTGTGGAGTGATATTAGTTGAATTTACAAAGAACGGCGCGTTGTGATACAAAAATCAGCAGTTTTCTTTTTTTTTTTTTTTTTTTTTTATAAAGGTGTTCTTAGATTTTATTGATGTGTTGTATACATAAACGATTGGTTCTGGGAAAAACTAATGGTACGATAGCCAAAATTGTTCAAACTCTTAAAAACATACAAGAGTAATTGATGTTTATAAAGTCCATAAATAGGCAATATGGATTTACAAACATTAACATACAAAGATATAGTTGAATAAAAATTTGGTAAATTGTAAATTATTTTCAGTGCTTTATTCTAGTTTGTAATGATTTCATAACATTCGTCCTTTTGTAACCATATATTAACGCCATGTAATTTAGGTGACTTTGAATAAGTGCTTGATAAATTAATATTTTAGTTTCCACGTTCAATTTGAATTTCATTTTGTATAATATACCAATAGCCAGTGCTATTTTTGATTTAACTTCACTTATATTTGGATGCCAAGAGAGATTACTTTGCAAAGTAATCCCTAAGTATTTAACTTCATGGGTTTCATTAATTATATTACTATCAACTAAAACACTAAAATGATTATTTAATACATTGGCATGTGGTCTAAACCGTATTAATTTAGATTTATTTGGATTAAGAACAATTTTATTCAATCTAACATATTTAACTATTAGGGCAATATCCCGTTCCATGTTAATTTTCAAAGTCAAATCGTAAATATATAGATAAAATAAACAAACGTCATCTGCAAACATATACATTTTACCAACAAGTTGTCTTCCTGTAAATCTTCTTTTTTTCTCGTTGATAGTTGGTCTGGCGGAAAAAAACTCATAATACGAAGTACGACAATAATCAAAGAAAGCTATCAGCATAATCACAAATGTTGACACTGGCGCGAGCTTCTCGGTCTTGCTTCGTCTTTGGCGTGATATTCACTCGACTGACCCATTATTTTGGGGCATCAGGAGCATAAGTCCAAGTCTCGTCTTCCAAAATAATGTGTTTTATAACGTGCTGGTAACAGGAATCATCTTTTCACAGATTTTGAAGGATGATCTTTTTCCGAAAAAGTTGAGTATTTTTAATATTAGTCGAGACGTGAATGAGACCCAAAATATATTTTAAAATGGAGTTGGTTGATTCGTTCGAAATCGTCACAAAACAACAATCATCAAGAGCCTTAATTTAGAATTTGTTGGACTTAACATTCACCAGTAGATGATGGTGATTATCTGGTTCGTTCTTCGCTTCAATTTATTCTCGGCCCTCTTTGAAGTGTTCATGCCACTAATCAACCGGTCGAATTTTCTGCAATTTCTTTACTCAATAAAGTCGTAAATTGTGAAAAAAACGAAATGTTTTTTGTCTCGTGCAAATCAAATATTAGCAGACATCCACAGTGCCAATTTAGAAAAAAAACGTCAGAGATTCGACATATCTGCTTAATTCAAATAGAAAACCAAATTGCCTTTTGGTTGCAGAGATACAAAATCTAAATTAAAATCTTGATTGTATTTGATAAAATTTGATAGTATTTCTTTTGTTTTATGTAAATTTTACATACAGTATGTAAGTTTTACATAAAATTTACGCTTTTAAAACGCAAAGGAATATTTTTATGGCATTAAATAAACGATAAAGTATTACGTCCTCATTTCATAAACCGTTGACGATCAAAATGCCGAAATAACATCCCTGTAATTGTATTTTTTAGAAAATCGAAGTTTGCTATGTTAGACGTGCTGTTAGCTCGGAGGAAAAGTTTATTTTATTTAAAAACGATAGCTTGGATTTCAAATATCGGTGTGCTTTAACCCGAAGGAATAGAGATACATATCAGTTGTTACAAAAAAATATAACTCTCAAAAAGATGGCTTCTTCATTCATTTTTACTCCAAATAAGAGATATGTGGGTTTCTGTCTGGTCAAATGGCAGGTGATAGCCATCAATTTTTCAAACTTGGCGTATTTTGCTAGATCGCAACCGGGGTTTGTAAATGTGTTGTATCGGCCCGTCCCTTTTTGGAATGCTTCGTGGCACTAAATTCAGTTAAATCTGATATACATTACGCTTTCGCTAGAGTAGGGTCTGAGAATAAAATTTAGTTTTTCCTCTGCAATTTGCTGCGAGTAAACTGCAGTAGCCCAGATTTTTGTCTATAGGTCTGCTTTATGTTGCTTGCTAGAACCTGATTCTGACCTGAGCAAATCGATGTAGCATCCACACTCCTTGGTATCTCCCATATGTAACAAATTTTTACATTATAAACTTAACACGTTTTTTAGGTTCATGTCTTTTAAAGAATTCAGTCACATTTGCCACATGTCTAACATTTAATAAACTTACATCTGGGAATGAAAATGGACGACATTGCCCTGTACTTTCTGGGAATGGCCACAATATCATGCTCCATCTCATAATCCCCTTTCTGAAATCTAATTTTCCCTCTTCAATTTGTAATTAGTAGGCTGCTGTGACGATTTCCATTATTTTGATTTACAACGCTTGGTAAATTTATAACTAGATGCTGCCATGAAGAAATGCACTTTTGATTTTTGTTAATAAAATTCCCTTTTTTAAATATTTGAGGCTAACATTTTGTATGAACATGTCTGTATCAAACATATAAGAAAAAAATCAAATATTATTTTCCATTTTGGATAGCGATATGTTTAAGTTTCAGTACTACTTTCAAGGTATTGGAGTCAGTCGTTTGAAATTTTTTAATATATTTTTCTCTGCTTAATATCAAAATTCAATTATACTCGTAGTTCGTATTAATTTTTCTATACAAAGATTTCAATGTTTCGATTGAAATTTTGAATTGTTGAATTTTGAATTATTATTACTATTGTATTATTGTAATGCATTTCTATTATTATTGTATTTAGTATTATTACCGCCAATGTAAGAGAAAAACGTCACTTTTTTTAAAGAACTTCGAATATTACCTCTCAACATTTTCTATGCTACTATAGGGTGGCGGATAAGTAATGCTAAGATTTGATCAGTGAATACATTGTTTGGTTGTCTTTTTTTTCGTCTCTCTACAGAATTAATTCAATGTTTGAATAACTTATAGTCTTCTATTTCGTAAAAATTTCTTCAAGCTATTTCACTACAAAATGAAAAGAGTTTTGACCTATCTCCGATCGAAAGGTCTTCAAAACTGGGATTCTAAATCTGAAATTCTTTAATTCCTCCGGATAGACATTTTTCAATGCCGCAAGATTTTTTCCCAATCATATCGTTTTCTCTAAGTTGAATACTACTGTAGTGATATAGTAGGATATTTTAAGCTTTCTTTATATTGAAAAAGAATGTCAATAACATACTTTGCGGAAAATTTCAAAAAAATGTAATGATTTTATGAAAAAATGCAGAAAAAAGTTTAAAGATCAATTTTTGCTCACTAAATAGGTTGAAAAAAGATTAAGCTAACGGAAAAAGGCGAATTGGCAATACTGCTTCTAATACACGTTTTAAGTTTCTAATACTTGTTTTATGTTTTAGCGAACTGTAAAGATTCCACAGTACAACACAAATTTGGAGGGCTGCAGGATTCCTTCACCAAATTATTATTATTATATCCAAAAAGAAGACTGCTAAATTTTTTTTATGATCGGGCAAAATTATAACATTAAAAATCAATTACAAACTTTGCTGTTAGCTATTCCTTGTGACAACCGCTTGTAGCAATGATTATTTTTGTAGAACTTTTAAATTGTCTATTTCCAATTTTGATTATTAATTTTAACTATTTTTTTTTGAAGAATAATATAAAAAGTGCTCAAATGAGCAGCAATATGGGGAAAATGCTTTACAAACACGTTTATTTGGTTTTTTTCTGTCATTATCCGAACAATCGGAAGGAAGCGTTTAAAATACTAAGTAACTTTTGACCAAATGTATTTCAGGACTTGTTAACACGATGGAGGGATGTCCATCTGACGAGCTGGCTGGTACACACAATAAGTATCGCAAGTTTTTATGAAACATCTTAAAACTTGGCACAGCCTAAAATCTTGGTTGAATGTAGTTAGGGATTGTAAATGCTCTATGTCGGCTTACCCCTACTGGTATCTCTTGTATAAACTGATCGATTTTATTCACCGATTCGTAAACTTCAACATCGTAGATGTTTTTCCATCGTAATACCTATTAAAAATGGCTTTGACCTCATATATTCTTAAGCCCATATTGTTGCGTTAAGTTCAGTTATTTTTGATACGCGTTAAAAGTTTCCTAAAATACACTTTCTGGTGCCTCTCATAAATTTAATTTAATTTTAATTTTTCCACTGCAATTACCAATTTAAAGACTGCAGTAACATAAATTGTTTGTCTCTTGCATTACATTACAATGCTTGCTAAGATAATAAAAAACCCACCAGACAAACAAGCCTTTTCTGGTACCTCCCAAACAAATTACCGATTTGACGCCTATACTGTAAGATCCATTTATTTCATTCAATTCATCCAAATTTGGTACACATTAAGAAAGACAACATAAAATAAAATATAAATACAAACTAAAATAATATTAAATCAAATAATATTTACGAGGATATATAATTCAGTCGCTCTTAAAGAAAAAAGGACGACAAAGACATGTGAAAGTAAAAGTTGAAAAAATCCCTTCGACAGCAAATTTGTAGAATTTTTTGACCCAGTATGTAACCATTTCGAAAAGTATCAAAAACGGTATGCATAAGGGTTTCTGTTAAAAGGAAACCATTTTGGTGCCCTTTTTATTTTTTTTCTGAAACCAGTGCAGAAATGTCAATCAGATGTACTGACTTGCACATACTTTCGCCCAAAATCCTTTTGCGTTGTCTCAAAAGTGTTCGGAGTGCCAGAAGTGGAGTACGAAAAGAAAGTTTCTTATCAACATATGTACGAGTATGCTGTGAATTAACTAAATAAATACCTGATATGTTCTAAATTATACTGAATTCAGTTCAACTGAATCAAAGATGTAAGTCTGGAAAAATATAGATTAAATTATATAATTTATATCGATTTTTTTATATTTACTAATAATATTTATAATGTAAAATTAAATTTCGATAAGTCAGTATACATGGGATGTATTAGAAGGGGTGTCTCAGTGCCGTCCATTTTCAGTCTCAGAAATATATGTTTTATAAACACGTAATGTGAGCAACATTTTGTTGAATTAGAGGTGACTGCATGAAAGATATGAAACTAGAAATATAAGGCTAATGGCTAAATTGTTTAAGGAGAACCAGGAACGGTGTGACAATAATGACAATCAATTTAGTCTAAATTACGTTTAAAAAAACACCAAGAGGATCTTTGCGAATTTGAGGTGAGGGACATCTGGGGATACGTTCAATATATGTATCTGTAGAATGTTTTGTATACAGAATTTGTCATTTTGATGCACTTTTTTGAGTTTATTTCAAGTAAGCTCTTGAAGAATATGTAGAATTCGAAGATAGAGAATTCTTGCCTTCAGCAACAGTAGATGAAACTCATTACTCAATAATCCGTACAACATATTCTCCTTTGCTTAAATACTCTCTACAGCTTGTAATCAATTAAAGGTTAAAGTTAAAGGTTAAAATTAAAGGTTAAAGTTAAAGGTCACACGAAAGAAGTCTGCTAAATTGTGCTGAAGTCGTCTAATCACAAGTTGTAGTTCTATGCAATATTTTTGATTTTGGAATTTTTGGATTTTTAAATTTTTTTGGCAGTATTTGGCAAGATTATCAACAATTTTACTGACTGACATTATGGGTTTTGGAGATTTGCCATCACTAAGCTTGTGTAATCATTTGGTAAGGGGATCGTCCGCTCACATAGCGAAAATATCAATATCGTTTCACAATAGCGAACGACAACCTGCCAATATGCTGTTATTATCTTTACTTATTTAGGCGAATGGTAGAATAGACATCTATCATATTCCTTTTAGGTTTATCCTTATAACAAGACCCAAACAGAGAGACGTACTCATTTAACGATATGGAGTACGAGTATTTTTCTCCCCAAGACTCTCAGAACCGATAATTGGTCACTTGTGGATTTGTTAGAACTGAGGCCGGCGAAATCTGGTTCGATCTGTGGAGATATAATTTGCTTTAATTCTTCGCATATCACAATCGACAGAACCTTATAAACGATGGTTGAAAGACTAATAATATGTGTATCAACACATATCGCCTTTGTGAACACAGGACACAATACATTCAGACTCGGAACATCGGGCATGCATTCATTGAGACAAATCGTGGTTAAGTGCCGATACATGCTCGTAATTAGATCATCGCCAGTGCTCTTAAACAACTCACGCAGGCTACCAGCACTCACAGTTTTGTTGTTCTAAAGCCGTGATATTCTACTATCTTTTTGTTTCAGTGGTGGGCAATCTATTCTGTCGCCGATGATTTACTTGGTTTCTTCGCACGTGCTTTCATCCAAATTGTGCATATTATATAAATGTTCTATATCACATTCTGTGTATCTGTGATAGGGGAGCTCTTCCATAATTTGGAGATCTATAATCTCTGTTTTTTACCTTTTTTTGTAAAATTTTCGTTCTACATCTTCATCCCTGTACCTTTCCATATTCTCGCCCTCCCCTATTTGCTCAACCGTTTTGTTTCAGACGCACGAAATGCCTTTTTTATGGGGTTATGCAAGAAATGTACACAACGAAACTAAGGAATATGTCTGAATTGAAGCAATCCATTAAAACAATAATTGAGACGATCCCGACTTCAACCCTTCAGGCCGCAATAAATAATTTTCTGATCAGGTGTCGCATATGCGTGAAAGGGCGTGGAGGTCATTTGTCATCATTTATTATCTTCAAAACCAATTAGTTATATACAATAAATTGGAATCTATACAAAATAAAATAAATAAAATACAGTGATAAAAAAAGGTTATTTGAATTTCTTATTGTAGCACCCTGTATATTAGTGCGTCACCCTATATATACTTTATCTAAATTGTGTCTATTCATTCGCTTACAGATCTAAATTGCAAGACAAGGTATCTAAGTTGCTTAGCCACCACAAAATTCATATCCGCATTCAGGGCTTTCTGCATGCTTAAATCATGTCGTCAAAATTTGACGACTCTCTCTTTTCTTTTGAGTTTTCATAACAAATGTTATTTAAAATGATTGGATTTATAGGTCACCGTATCCGATCTTAGCGTTGGGGCTGAGAGTGAATCCCTGTTTGGTATACTATACGAGATGTCGGGAAACCAATTTTATGAAACCAAACTTTGTGTGTACAGCTAAATACTTCTACCTATCTTTAAAGAAAATTTGTATTTTTTCACAAGACTTTTTGTAATGCCCCGATTGATTCTTCGGAAAAACAGGGTACCAACTAATTTACCGACTGAAATTTTGTGGTGCCGACCATTTTGGTTTTACAGAATAGCACAGTATGGTTGATGAATAACATTGGTTAGTGATGTTGAATCAATTTTTTTTTCTAAAACTACGTTAAAAGTATACCCTTTTCAAGTGTGTGAGGTTTTAACAAGATGGTGCAACTTTTTAAGAAAGACTAACTCTGCTTGTTATCACAGCATTAAACAATTTCAAGAAAAAATTGAAACAAAACAAAGTATTAGCAAAGCACATAAACGCAGCATTATAAAACTAAAGCCGGATTTGAACAAGAGCAACCTAAGGACACTTTCTATATGTAAACATTTCGAAATTATGTTTGCGTGTCCGTACAGAGATTTCAGTAATGTTCACCTTACTGACTTAAATATGTCTTCACCTAAAGTAGTGCTCTGTGTTGTCATTCGTAGATTTATTGAACGAACGCATGATATGTGCTGAATTATACTGAATTCAGTGCATTTGAATGAAATATTTGAGTTCATTAATATGTGCATTACATTAGTTAATTCGAGAGAGAGCAAGGGCAGTACCAGAAGTGGTCTGGTAATGTCCTTCACTTCCATATTCAGAATTTAGGATATCAAATGCATAATGTGTTTCAGATTTAGTATGGAGCTAAGTATACGATATATGTGTCAGATCGATAATATAGGGTGATTTTTTAAGATTTAAGTTTTTCAGGTTGGCAGCACTGGTTGGTAACGGCGTCCAAACGTCATTTGTCAAAGTGAAAAGTATACTCTGCTACTTCATCATGGAAAGACTAACAAACGAGCAACGATTGCAAATCGTTGAAATTTATTATCAAAATTCGTGCTCTGTGACAAATGTGCATCGCTTGATACGACCATTTTATGGTCGTCATAACCAACCTACTGAATCAACAATTCATGCTGTTGTCTCCAAATTTCACACCAAATGTACTTTCTTGAACATAAAACCATCGACTCGCATGCGTAGAGTGCGTACAGAAGAAAAAATTGCAGCCGTAGCGACCAGTATTAATGACGATCGTGAAATGTCAATTCGATGCCGTTCTCAGCGATTGGGCATATGTTACTCAACCACAAGGAATTTTTTTTCCCCCAATTGGCTGAGTTGAAGTTGGTTGACATGTGATTTCATCAGGACGGTGCGACATGCCACACTACTCGTGAAACAGTGCATATGTTGAGGGATGAATTTGGTGAGAAGTTTATCTCCCGATTTGGACCTGTGATTTGGCCCCCAAGATCTTCCGATTTAACGCCTCTTGATTATTTCTTGTGGGGTTATGTCAAGTCATTAGTCTATGTGGACAAGCCAAACACTATTGAAGCCTTACAGGATAACATAACATGCTTTATTCGTGGAATACAGACTGAAATGCTCGAAAAAGGGACGAAAAATTGGATCTTCCAAATGGACATTTTGAAACGGAACCGCGGACAGCATTTACATGAAATTATCTTTAAAAATTAAATAGCAAAGACCAATTTATCGACTCCAATAAAAATTTTAATATATGATGCAAATTTGAGTGTTTTATTCGATTTTTAAGAAAACTACGATTAAAAAATCACCCTTTATATATTGGAGATATCAGAAGAGGAATGGCTACTTTGTCGATTATTTTTTAGGTTTGGCAAACCATTATAATACAATACAAAGGACGAAAAACTTGGTTACTGCAACCAACCAATTGGCAAGCGGAGGGGAATTGCACGATTTGAAAAGACATCAGAAGGGTCAAGACGATGAGGTCCATTTTTATTCTTAGAATCTATTTTAGTAACTGTTTAATGTGCACCCAACTTGAGTGAATTTAGGATAACTGAATAAAAGACATGAATCTAAGCCATTGCAACAAATTTAATTAGGAGCTACGGGAGGCAAATTGTAGTTCCGAAAATTGCTCAATTCGTATGGGTGGTACCAGAAGTGGAAGGTCAATATTGCGCACCATCTGGCAAAATATTGCATGGATCAAGTTTTAAAATGTTTCGTACGGGTTTATCTCATTTGCGGTGTCTACCAGAAAGCTAGCCAGCCAGACAGAAACACATTGGTCAAAAAATACTTGATACTTTAAAAGCTCTTTTCTGGGTGTTAAAATCGCATTTGCCAAGTTTTATATTTCAGATATTAAATTATAAACTAAACAAGAAAAAGGAAGAGAATACCTCAAAATTTAAAAACTGAAATGTTTGTTATCTTACCAGGAGGCTCTATTATGATTTTTTTTAATATTTCTGATCGGTGATTCTAATTGCGAAATTTCTATTTACCTATAGGCAGGGCAAAAAACTCTTTTCATTCTATTATATTCTATTTTGGTCGCCACATTAAGGGAATTAAAAAAAGATTTATTGCTATTTATATTAGTATAGAGGCAGTTTGCAACTCTTGTTGCCCAGTGCTATCTACATGAATAGTTCTCATTCTGCAAAATTGCAGCCACCCTAATTTGCTTAAATATTCAGTCCGTACCTTGTAATCTATTGGATACCAGCAAGCCAATGGCAGGCTTCGATCTCCATAGGCAATGGGTAGAAGGAGCCAAAATATCGTGCCGATAAAACAGCAATACACGTACATCTTGATGAATTTATTCGAGAACGCCAGACATTCGTCCATAGTCACGTATGTGGACCCTTCAAGTAAAAGTGATAGAAATTACAGCCGGAACAACCCACACACGGATGCTCTCACGTCTACACGCACACACACAAACACAAACACAGACACAAACACACACACACACACTCTGGACGCCAGAGCATTTGTTACCTATGGCCGAACGTGTCCTATACTTCAGGTTTATAGAGTTCATCAAATCTTTCAGCAGATGTGGTCGAATGCGACGAAAGTAGACTTTCATGACAATTGTCCAAATATAAATAATTGTCTGTATCATACAGTTGACCAATATTTCCAAATCGCCCTTATGGAAGTTCAAATACATCGTGCACACAAACAGTATGGCAATATGTATGGACACCAGGTCAGTGAATAGTTCGAATATCCAATCGATGAGTAGGCCGACACCACACAAATATCGCGGGAAGAGGCGATCCAAACTCAAAGGATACATGGCTGCCCACTGCATGGTGATGCGAATGAATGTGAGAAGATCACGTCGCTTCTCGACTGGAGCCAGAGTCATGTTCGAAATGCGCGTAGCGGTTCAGTATCGAGTAGGAATAACTATTGACGCTGGTATTGAGCTATTTTGGCGCTTTTATAAACCCATTAGTTTGTTTGATTTTAATTGATTTACAACAGATGATGTACTACCAACGAAAGGGTATTCCTGATTTGTCAACTATTATGCTTGCATTCAATTATGGACTTATCTAAAATAACTTAGCAGTTGGTGAACTACTGAATAGTGAAATAATAACGAAATAAGCAATCAAGAAGTCCGCAGTCTAGAACGAAACTTGGGATACAACAAATTGGGAACAACAAATGAAATAGAGGGCGAACTTAAGAAAAAAAATCTCCAAAGTTCGAAATATAGACAAGTCGATTTATCAAGAGGTTGTGTATGCAGCGTGGCTGCGTATACACTGCGGAACTATAAGGAACAAACGCATCATGCATTTACCATTTAGTTGTTTCAAAACTGAAAATACTGTCAACTATTAAAAACCTGCCATCTGTAGTGTTATTTATTTTGTAAAAGGTTTGCCAATTGCGAGCACCCAAAGAACGCGTAAAAGTAGTTAAAACTTACTACAAAAGTGGTGATTCAAACGTGATTCAACACGACCGGCTTTACTGTATGAGAAGTTTCCATAGAGAGTAATTTCACGTTTCGACGACTTCAACTGACCACCAAGATCATGCGATTTGACACCGTTAGACTTTTTTGTGGGGTAAGTCAGAGACCGTGTTTACGTGGATAATCCCCAAAAGGCGCCTCCCGAAATGTCCGAAAAGGTGGCTAAAAACTACCTCAAAAGGATCTACTGCTGCAACCAATTCCGAAACAGTCCTTTAAATGACATTTTATCGAACTCATAGCTTTATGTTTGTTTAGCTTTCTGCTAACTCTACTTTTGAAACCAAAAAAGTAACATATTAAATTTCCAAAAAATTTTAACAAACAATTACAATACCACGTCTTATTTTCCTGTATCCGAAGAAATGATCGAATGATCGAAACTCATGTTTGATTATGAGCCATTATGTTTGATTGGACGGTTGATAGAATCGATTATTACCGTAAATCTTTATGAAACATTTTTAAATTTGGTACAGCCTAATATTTTTACAGATCGTGCCCGGCAATTGTGGATGGATCATGTTGACCAGTTCGAAATTCATGTTTCTTCTCGTAACTCCGAATTTGTAGAAAACAGCAACCTCAATTTTTAAGCGATACGAAATGTCGCTCTATGAAAAGTGATCCAAATAATATTATGAAAAATATGCCAAAGTATTATCGCAAAAAGGAAAATCAATAAAAAAAAAAATAAAATGAAATTTCACACGAAAATAAATGAAAAATTGATCAAATTAAATAACAAAAATGGTCTGAAACTAATGCGTAATCTGTCGTCCAATTGAACAATATTTTCAAAAGAAATCTAAATATATCTATATATGTTTGCGAATCTAAAATGCATATATATGAATATGTAACCATTTAAGCATAAACCTGTATTGAATCAATAATTTCAGAACATTTATTGTTATAATAAACACTTGTTAATGCTTGTACATGCATTTTCAAAACACATTCATTGTAAAATTTCGGTATTTGCATGGTAGTAAAACTATATTGAACAATAAGCCCTTGCAGATACTACATATATCTTTCTCATCAGATCCTTTCAGTGCACCGATTTCCTTTGCATCCTCCTCGAAATTATCTTCGCTCGTTTTCAATACATCACATGCATACATATTAATCGCTATGTCTACATTCCTTTTTATTTGTTTAGAACAGCAAATTTCACCACTCTGAATCAACTGGATTAAGTTCCTATTTTGATGAAATTTTTCCGCTTTTGATGTTATTTTTTTATTTTTTTAATTAAAACCAAATTTTTATTTTCCAATGTGACGGAATATCCCCCTATCAGAATTGGGGAATTTGGGCGTTGCAAACAAAAAATTTTTAAAAACAAAATCGACCGATTTTTTAAAATTTTTTTCACTTATAAAGCACACTTTGGAATTACAGGCTTATATGAAGATCGAAGGCAGGTGGGTGCGTTTGTGTCGCCAATAGTATAGGGCGGCACACGAACAGTGCTACTGTCGACTGTCAATGAAGACCGTTATTTAAGGATGTTGAAGGAGTTTTTTTTACTCAGAACTGCGCCGAAGACGTGTCCGTTTCAACAGCATTTGGCTCCAGCAAGATGGAGCAACTGCACGCATAGCGGACCTCAAACGAAAATTCCCAGACAAATTAATATCCAGAAACTTCACTTTCCGCTGTCCCCTAAGATCGCCTGACCTGACTGCACCAATTTTTTTATGGGATTATATTAAGTGAGAGGTGTACAAAACGAAACAAAGGAATTCGACTGAATTGAAGCAGTCCATTAAAACAATAATTAAGCGATCCTGCAATGAAAAATTTTCTGATCAGGTGTCGCATATGCGTGCATAAGCATGGAGGTAATTTACGACCTATCATCGTCAAAAAAAAAAATTAGTTACATAAAATAAAATTAAAATTTTGTATACAATGAAAACAAAAAGAAAAATAAATAAATAAATGAAATGAAATCAAAATGTAGTGTAATTGATGCGCCACCCTGTGCAAAATGTGCAATTTGTTATACTGTATTTTTGGACCATCTCTCATTTTGAAATTGCGCCCATAAACAAATTATGTAAAGCAGTTCTAAAATTAGAGTAATATCATATTGTGGGCCATTTCAAACAAATTTGATTTCAAGGGATTTTTCAACGAAAAAACAATAATATTGTTTTAATTCTCTTTCGTCGATTGTTCATATCTTCCAAATTTTGTTCAGCGAATTATTCTCTCGTAATAATTGGTAAAATTAAAAAAAAGATAGGCTGATTAATCGCCTCCCTTATGGTATATCTCATACAAATAACCGTTTTAACCCAAATTACATTAGATTCGTATCTTTTAAAGTACGGTCTAGGGATGTAATTTGATTCACAAAAATTGATTATTTTTTCGAATGATCTTTCCTCTATAATTTCTAATTGAGAAACTACAGTAAACTTGATTTCTTATTCGTTCTATTAATTTGTAGTGCTTAGTAAAATTTGGGAAAAATCTATCACGCCTCTTCTAGTACCTATCATGCGAATGGGCGATTTAGCCCATATATTTTTAGCTTTACGTCTTTTAAACAGTTGTACTGAAGTCAGTCAAATTTTTCAAACATCTTGTGTTGACTGAGTTCTAAAAATACTGCAGTAGCTGCAGTAACTTATGATTTTGTCAGTTATAATATTTAAATCGACTGAATAGCCTGCTCTTTCTGGTACTTCCACACTAATTGTCTGATTTAATTCACTTATTTATTGGTTCATATTTTCATGCAATCGTTCCAATTTAAATTTAATACAGCGCTATGTATTGTGCTAAATTTATGGCATATCCTTAAAATAAGAATGAACTTAGAGTACCATACAAATATTTATTCAAATTTGTCAATTTAGCAAAAATGAACGATTGCTCTACAACCCTTAAGCGGAAGTTTACATCCAGATGGTTATTATTTAAAAAAAACATTTTAATAATATCTTTTTCATAAGAATCAAGAGGTTTAGCAGGCCCTCTTTTGGTGACCGCAAACTTTGCTCATACCCCAAATGGTGTTGGAAGAAGGTATTTTTAAGTCAGTTAACCTGAACCAAATTAGTTAGTTTTTTCATTCTTTTTGTTCTAGTTCGACTAATCCTTTCGGGATTAGTTTGGGTACCCCAAAGGGGAGCTGGCTGCCGCAAGAAGAAAAAAATTATAACTAAGAAAAGAATTGTAGAAAACAGCCCCATGTGTGATGGCACACCATGAGTAAGGCCTCACGGCGAGACTCATGTAAATTACCGCAATTGATTGGTTCTTTTTGTTCTGAAGATATATGAGAACAAGAGAGAGGAAGAATTTGATTAAACCGCCAAATATTTTAATTTATGGTACAATAACTGTGTTATACATATAAATTTAAAACAGGTTAAAAAGTAATTTTCAACATAATTTGAAAAAAAAAAAATTGGAAAAATGACATAAGTGGTGTTAGGACAAAGTCGAGTTTATTATTATTATATTTATTTTGAAACATGTTTAGATTAAATCGTCATTCAAAAATTCGATGTAATTCATAAATTATAGTAATTTTTCAAAACAAGGATTTTAAAAAAAACCTAATATCTCTTAACACTGACATGAGCAAAAACTTTACCTTTGTTATTATTATTTATACCTCTAAGACCCATATGTCGTCTTAGATGTTATTATAAATTCCGTATATTTCGAAAATTATAACAATTTTCCATAATAATGATCTTTTTTGAAAACGCTTGATATCTCAAAATGATAAATTCCGAGTTAAGCCGTTTTTTGCTTGTAAGCACAGAAATATTCTTGTTCGTTAAAAAATATATGTCGACATAAGTCCGTCCGCTTCTCAGCTTATCGCGTCTTTGTCTGTTGAACGTGTGGCTGAATCGTTTAATTTAGAAGTTTGAAAAAAAAACTCGCCCACAAATGAGCTGAATTCACCCGAGGAAAATTAGATATTTTTTAATTTTTCTCGTTTAACCAATTTTGTCATTTATTTGCTAATCAAAAACAACGTACGATGACAGTTGATAGACATAGAAAATACTCGCCATATTCGGTCTAAATGTGGGCTTGGTTATTGTAAAATAATAAAAAAAAATATTTCCAACATTGATATGTTCTCTATAAGAAGAAAGGTTTTTGGCAAACAACCTGGTTATGCAAGGACTAAATTGAATTTTTAAAGAACATGTGTTTATCGGAATTTTTTACCAATTCTTTATTAAGCAAAAACAATGTGCGATGGTAATTCATAAATATACGACGGAACGATTCTAATTTATATACATTTGTAAGGTCACGGTTATTGATAAATTCTAAAAATACGATTTGTGCAATTCATAATAAGTTTAACCCAAATGCGGGTTAATGCTTAAAAAATCTCCTTATGTGATACCCTTTGTCCTTTACTAGTCTAATGTAATCTATTGTAGGCAAGTACTTGTTGTAGCGACTTTTGAAAGTCGTCATAAATTCACAAATTCTTGCTCATTCGAGTTTTAATAGAGTAACACCTGCTAAAGAGTTATTTGTCAATCTATATTTATTTTAACTATATAAAACTTTTTATTTTTGCTAAATAATTCATTTGTATAAACAACAACAATGAATTTGACAGTATTTAAACATTTGAACTCAATTAGATTTGTTTTCCAACGACAACAAAGTGTTGTTTACCATATAGAAGTATTTTGAATAGCAATGAATAACAAAGAGGTTTAATCAACTATATTCCCGTCTCGAGTACAAAGTTTATTATATGTTGTGGAAAAATAAATAAGAAACTTTTAATTTAACATATTAAAAAGTTCTAATCATCGCCTTTCCCATAGATATCAAACGGAGAGCATACTCTGTTTTAAACATAGTCAGTTAACGTTTTGTGGGTTGAAGTATTTGGAAAAATTAATATAACCTTGAACAGGACGACACGGACGTACGACCTAATCTCGAAAAAAGACTGTGAATGGCATGAAATGAAACTGAAAATAACTTTGGTTTGTTTCTATTTGAAATTTTCGTATATATGTATATTGATTATTAATTTAGAATTCGACAACCAAAAAAAATCTGTATTCATAGTTAGAGCGAAATTTAAGGGGCTGAAGGAAAAGGTTTAAGTTAAACTTTGGCATGTTGGCAGAAACTGCAAAAGTAAACGATCCCGGTGCATTTGTAAACATGGACAAAATTGGTCACCGTTATGTAATTCAATATTCTCATTTGAAAGGTCTCATTATAATCAATGTTAAAGCCGATCTAGATTCTACTCCTGTGGATTCTGCTCCTTCATTTACGACTGTAAAGTATTGGGTAGCAAAGTTTAAACGAGGCCGTACGAGCTGTCAAGACAAACACCGTAGTGGTCGACCAATTGAGGTGTTCACGCCAGAGACGGTTAAAAAAATCCACAAAATGGTATTGGATTTTGGTTATTCATCGTATAATGACTGAAGGTTGGAAGATGAGAAAGCTGTGCGCAAGATGGGTGCCGTGCTTGCTTTCAATAGAGAACAGGGTTTGGCGATGTTTCATAGCAATAAAGCCGAAGTTTTGTGTCGATTTATAACCATGGATGAGGCATGAGACCACCACTTCACACCTGAGACAAAGAAACAGTCAAAACAGTGGACTGGAATGGGAGAATCGGATCCAAAGAAGGTAAAGACGGTCATGGCTTCTGTTTTTTGCGATGCGCATGGGATTATTTTTATTGATTATCATCAGAAAGGAAAAATCACCAACGGCAAATATTATGCAAATTTATTGCAACGTCTAGGTGATGAAATTATGGAAAAAAGGCCGCATTTGGCGAAAAAGAAAGTGTTGTTTCATCAAGACAATTCTCCTGTTCACACATCCACTATTGCAATGGCCAAAATTAATGAATTTAAGTTCGAATTACTTCATCACGCACATTATTCGCCATATTTAGTTCCTTTGAGCTATTTCCTATTTCCAAACTTGAAAAAAAAAATGGCTCGTTGGTAAAAGATTTCCCAACAATGAAGAGGCGGAGTCTGCGGTTATTTTAAGGTTAGCTTTGGAACCGCCCTCGTATGTCAATTGAGGCAAGAACGTAAGTGAAAAAATGTATTTAAGTCGATAACTGCAATAAGTATTTTACTTTTTTTTCTGTTCGGATTAAATTTATTTACGGAATTAATTCAACAAGAAGATGCTACTAAATATAAACAAATACTACTTAAAATAGTAAAATAAAATGCTACTAAATAAATATGTAATTTGTAATAAAATCTATTATTTTTCCAATACATGGCTTTTGTCCTATATTACTATACCTATATATTATTTTGCATTATATTAGTGCGATCGGATTACGCTAGATGGCGTCAGAAAGATAAGATTTCGTATTTTAAAAACCACTCAGATAGATGTGTGCAGCCATATTTAACGGTTGTTTTTCGATAAAGGCGAACCCGGAATTCAGGCGACTGAAAATGTGTGTTTTTATGGTCTTGACACTATTCGTTTGAATAAAGGAAAAAACCATGGGCGAGCACCATGTAAGAGCTGTTTCGACTACCCAAGCGAAATCGGTCGTGGTCGAATAGCGGGAACTGGCGCAAATGGTGGCCAAGGTAGGATTGATGGCCAGGAATTTGTGAAATTGGTAGGGAATCATCTACTGTATAGGCGAACAATGTTTGGTGAATATCCTCGAAAAGAATAAACGGGGGAAAAAATATTAGTGGAGAAAAATCTGAACCGTTAGATACATAAACGGAATAATACCTTTATTAACTTTAAAATGAAACACACAGCTGTTAAGGTTT
The DNA here is from genome assembly GCA_019455685.1 of Philornis downsi. Lineage (NCBI taxonomy): Eukaryota > Metazoa > Arthropoda > Insecta > Diptera > Muscidae > Philornis > Philornis downsi. The sequence continues at coordinate 1,223,175 of JAHXMU010000813.1, forward strand.
CAGTCTTTATTTCCAGCGACTATGTGGGGGGAATGTATTACGACGACTAACTCTTAAGATGGTCCACACGACCAAACTCACTTACATTGTAATGTTCGAAAAAGACTACAAGAATGGGAGAGAGCTTTAGAATAGTCGTTATTTCAGTACAGTGATGGTTATCAGAATAGATATATATTAATTGTAATTCGACAATATTCGAAATTCATTGGCAGAATGAACATCTACTATGAGGTGGTTCTCAACAGTCAAACTCTTAAATTGAACCAGTACAGTGCTGTCAACAATTGAATTTACTAAATGAAGCTACACACATCGATAGTGACTTGCCTGAAACTCCGGGAGGTTCTTATGCATCTTTTTTATTGTGTGGACCTGACATCAAGTAATTACAGCCTGTTCCTGTCTATGGAAAATCATTCTGCTCTTGAAAAATTCGTCTCAAGTGCAGCTTGTAAAAATTTACTGTCCCAGCTTTTTGTCAATAGTGACGAGGGTACTCTGATGAAAGAGGCATATTTAAATTACCCTCATAATGGCAGCCAGTTAACGATACATATTTGACTTAAGTCGGATCACTCTAACTATGCTAAAAAAAGACTTCAATGTCATGCAAAAATATTCGATTTCTTTCTACATCACCTTTTTATATTTCTGAGTACAATGCCAAAGTAACTAAACAGAAATTAAAATGAGGTTTTTAACAAAATAAGATGTGTTTTCGTCGTTTATGGAGAGCTGGTACTCAAGTCTTTCGAAAAAGTGGAAATATACGCTGTTATAAATATAAATTATTGTGAAGCAAGTAGTGCATTTACAGATATGTGGCCTTTAAATTGAGTTAAATAAATATAGGTTTTTGTGTTTTGTTTTTTTTTTTAGTTGGTTTTTAGTTTTAGGAATTTAGTTGGCCGTTTTGAGAGGCGGGATTAGGTGATCGACCGTCTTGGAAGAAATGCTCATCAAAATCTTTACACTGTAAATGTTTACACTGAAAATAAGTCATCTTTAGACAATTTGAGTATTTATAGGACAACACTATCAGATAATTTTAATGTTGGTTCTTAAAATGCATCCATACAACCTTGGCCGCCTCGTTCACCAGATTTAACTGCGCCAGACTTTAAAGTACATGTTAATAAACTGGAGGCGATTAGACATCTGAAGTAGAATATTCAAGATTAAATGAAGTGTCTGCAATCAGAAAAATTACATGGTGTAATGCAAAACGCGCTAAAAAACCTATCGAGTGAAATGGTGGACGTTTGTCTGAGATCATATTTCGCACACAGTGCTTTAGAATTTCTATAAAATGTATTTAATATATATAGGTAAATAATAATATTGGTTGATCTTGGGTCGCTCTATATATATATATATATATACGAACCGTGCTACTGTCAATTGTCAATGGGGACTGTTATTTAAGGATGTTGAAGGAGTTTTTTAACCCAGAATTGCGAAGAAGATGTATCCGTTTCAAACGCATTTTGTTCCACCAAGGTGGGGCTCAAAAGAAAATTGCCAAACAAATTAATATCCAGAAACTTTCCGCTGGCCCCCAAGGCCACCCTGACCTGACTGCACCAGACTTTTTTTATGGGGTTATATCAAACAAGAGGTGTACAAAACGAAAGCAAGGAATTTGACTGAATTGAAGCAGTTTGTTAAAACAATAATTGAGGTGATCCCGATTTCATCCCTTCAGACCTCAATGAATAATTTTCTGATAAGGAGTCGCATGTGAATGAGCATGGAGGTCATTTACGGTCTATCATCTTCAAAACCAAACAGTTATATAAAATAAAATTGAATTTTCTATACAATAACAAAAAAAAAAAAATAAATAAAATATATTGACCAAAAAAAGTTATTTGAATTTGAAATAATGTTTTTAGAAAAGGTCGATATTTGATTATTAAAAAACCGCTTTAGTTATAGTTCTGCCATGTGCTGCAATTACTAGTAAATTGTTTTTAAAAATTAGAGTCGATTTTTTGTAATTACTCAGTTGACAAGAGAGATCAGTTGGAGCGAGAAGGTTGTTTAATTAATTGTGGCAAAGAAACCATGGAATAAAATCCGTTAGGAGAAGCTGCTGTCCGTACCCGTTTCCATGCGGATATGTGAAATTTCCCAATAATTTCGCTATACCAATTTTTCTCAAAAAGTAAAACCGCTATAATATTTAAATTACGCTAATGTATCGAATCTTAGTAATATTTGCCATATTTCACATCAGAAATGTCAATAGTGTTGGTTTCGTACTACACCAAAAATTGATTTCGGTGATTTTCCAATGTGAAATTTTGTTAAGCAAAAAAGTTATCTTAAATTGTGTATACGAAATGGAATTTCTGCTACGGAGATAATTAGAAGGTAGTAGAACAGACTGATCATCCTATACGAATGGAAGACATATCCAACAAACTATATTATATACTATATTTAATGCTTAAGAACGTTCCTGAAAAAAAAAAAAACACAAAATGTTCTTCGAAAAACATTGTTATAAAATGCATTGTTACGAGAGAACATCGTAACAAAAAATAAACAAAACATAGCGCAAATGTCGCTCAAAGATGAAAAAAAAGATGAATGTGGTGACAAATTTCCTCAATTGTCGTAGTATTACGCATAAAGACTTTCTATCAACAAGGAATATTCCTTGTTCTGAAGAAAAATTCTGAAGAAGATATTGTGGAAGTACGAGTACGTCAATGAGAGCAAAATTATACCCGAATGGCAATTTCGGTTTAGAGCTGCTCACTGCACAACCTAACAAGTTAAATGTATTACAAATTATTTTAAACACCAATTTCAATTAAAGCTATCAACTTCCACGGTCTTACTGGTCTTACTGAAAAAGTATTCGATACCACATGGCACGACGGCTTAATTTTTAAATTTTTTCGACCTAAATTTCCTCAGTATTTGATTAAAATCATTTAATCGTTTTTAGGTAATTGACTATTTTATGGAAAAGTTTATAAAGATAATCCGAATTTTTGGGACCGCTTCTTTACATAATTTACACGTCTGATTACGGATGCATTTTTTGCTGACGATTCTGCCATTTTGTATTCAGGCTTGAGGAGTCGCTAGACAAAATAGTTGAATATTCTTCCAAATGAAAAATTAAAATTAATGCTACGAAGCCTCAGGCGATTTTTTCACGAAGAAGAGGAAGCCTTGTTACACCCTAGAGTCAAATTTAATAACTTTAGGAAATGAAATACAGTGGACTAATTCTGTAAAATACCTTGGTGTGATCCTTCATAAACGGTTAACTGTCAATGATCATGTCACGCATATTTTTATCAAAATGCACTTGGCCATCAAATAGCTTTACCCTCTAATAAATAACAAAATCCGAGTTCAATATTAAAAATAGGATCAGTATACTTAAGTCAATATTTCAGTCTATAGCATTATGTGCATGCCCAACATGGGGAGTTTGTACCAAAACACATATCAGAAAAATTCAAGTTTCTTAAAATAAAATGTTGAAATTTATGTTAAACTTGGCTTGGACTTTCATATGCTTCGGAGAATTGTATAAATATATGTATAAATATCTGATGAATTCGCCAAATCTTGTTGAATGAGCGAAAACCTTTATATAAAAAATGTATGCACTAGGCTGTGAATACGACTGTCAAGCTGTGTAGGGATTTAGATTCCCCCATTCCATATTTTAATAAAGGTTTTTGTCATCTTTTCCCTATTCAAATGTACTAAGTATACGAGGTGTGATAAAAAAACAGGTTTTCTCAAATTTCGTGAGTTACATATTTTTGATTTTCGCTTTTTTTTCTCTTATGTTGGTACACATGTCTGTTATGTATGTAGCCATTTTGGATTGTCAGTTCGTTTTTGACAGATAAAAAGATTAGTCGTGATTTGGAGTGGTCTTCGATTTTTACTATTCGAAAAAATGGTTCAAAGAAACTGTATTAAGTTTTGTGTAAAAAATGAAATTAAAAGTGCAAGGACATTTGAAATGTTGACTGTGGCGTTTGGCGGGTCTACTATGAGCAGAACACAAGTTCAATTGTGGTATAACCGGTTTAAGGAAGGCCGAGAAGATGTTAATGACGATGCTAGTCCTGGTCGCCCGAGCACGTCAACAATCGATGAAAACATTGAAGCAGTGAAGAAAATGATTTTGGATAATCGGATGTTTGGATGTTCTAAAATTGCTAAATTTTGAGCAAAAACAAAGTCGCATGGACATCGCTCAGGAGCTGTTGAACGTCGTTAACGACAATTCATATTTCCTCAAAAAGATCATAACTGGTGACGAATCATGACATTGAAACCAAAGCCCAATCATCCCAATGGAAGCGTCCAGAAGAGCCAAGACCGAAAATAGCACGTCAAGTTCGGTCAAATGTGAAGGTTTTACTCACTGTTTTCTTCAATTGCAATGGCGTGGTGCACCATGAATTCTTGCCACAAGGTCGTACGGTCAATAAGGAATACTACCTTGAAGTTATGCGCCGTTTGCGCGAAGCAATTTGTCAGAATTTTGCATCATGATAACGCACCAGCTCACACATCGATGCTTGTGCGTGGCTTGGAAGCCACCGATTAAAGGAAAGCGTTTTGCTATGATTGTGGAGATAAAAAAAATCGAAATAGGAGCTGTTGGCGATACCAAAAAGCGCGTTTTAGAAGGGTTTCGAGGATTAGAAAAAAACGCTGGCACAAGTGTATTATGTCTGAGGGGGATTAATTTGAAGGGGACAACATAGTTATTGATGAATAAACAAATACTTTTTGAAAACATTGAAAATGACGGTTATTTTTAGGTCACACCTAGTATGTTTCTTTAAATATTATCAATAAGGTCTAATAAAAAAAAAATAAATAAATAAATAAAAGTGATAATAGTAATAATCAAAGTATCATATTGTGAAAGAGAAAGAAAGGTTCGTACGAGTTTTTGATCTTGAGGTAACATTCAGATTTAACAAGATTCGCTCCACAAACAAATGCAAGCTCAGTCTGTAATTCTTCTCCGTGTTTCGAGCTCGCTGTGACATCATTTCTCCATAGTATTTCCCTCTATGGTATACATCCCTACCCGTAAACATTGGAGTCATTTAATTCGCCGCAGCTAATGGAGAGTGTCTTAGTATCTACGCAGAGTGTCACTCACTTCCGATACTTTCCAAAGGCTCGGTCAAGCTAATCCTCTCGAATGTTTGAGGAGATGACTTGTATTACCAATGACAGTAGGCAGTTGTGTTATTATAGAAGTAATCGTCATTCATTTTATATACTTAATAAACTGTAAATACTATGGACTTCAACCAAAGTGATATTAAAATCAATCCAATAAGAAAAATTTACTAGAGCCTACTAGTCGAACAATTTATCTGTTGGAGCCCAGAAACAATTGGTTTCACTGTAATATACAACCTCTATGGTTGTTGTGCAAGGCGAGGAATCAACTGCTTTTGGTTCTCCTGCAGAACATCATGGACAGAGGAGGTATTCCCGGCCGATTTGGCGTTGTTGGCTGGTTATTTATTGAATTAAAAGGAGTTTGCAATTCGTGAGTAATAGGTAACTCATTCACGGAATGAGTTCGCCACACATATCGGCATGAGAAGTGAGAAATGATCGCATACGAGTACACATTACCAATGAGAAATGAGTAACGGCGCATGCAAACTAACCTCGACGGAGGGTAACTACACACGAACACAACTCACCACTCATGGGCAATATGTAATTGCCATCCACACATTACACACTGAGAAATGTGGAACTTTAATTTACTTACGGGTAACTCACGACTAGCCCGTAGATAACACATGGGCAACACTTGCAAATTTAGTTTCAAAGTAAAAAAAACATCGACATGCCATATTTTGAAAGCCTGGCTCTTAGCATGTGAAATATAAATTGCAGATTTTAATATAAAAAAAAACTTATTGAATTCGTTGTAGTGGCATGAAATTGGTCTACTTGTAAAGATTCCTTTAAATGCGTCACAAAATAAACTTTGCCTAAACATCGTAGATCAAAATCTCTACTATGACATTGTTGCCCTTTGTGCAGAAAAATTCTTTAACCACCAATGTGAATACATGTCCCCAATACCAACAATTTATTTGTACTACTTTTTATTTTTAAACATTTAAGTTTCCGTTTTTGAAATGGTATTAATCATTTTGACAACTGAGCCATTCATATCTAAAGCCTTGTATGCTGTTCTTTGTTGTTCTACCCACTGTCACAAAGTTGTCGGAAATTTGTCACTGAAACTTGTCTATTTTGTTTGGCTGCAAAA